>JAAAKG020136354.1:0-64750 GCA_010014905.2 Druon quercuslanigerum
AATAATAAACTACTTATTAGAAATTGAAAATATAATTTTCATTACACCTACGCACTATTTTATATTTAATTTATTTTAAAAATTCCATTATTATTCAATTTTAATATTTTTGTGTATTTTTCATATAAATAATTTATTTAGAATTTAGTTGCTTAATTCGTTTGAAAAATAGTGTACTCTTGTACCATTATATCTACATTTTTAATAATATTCTAGTTTATACAAATTTTAAGAAATAAAAAAAACTGCTCATAATTTTTTTATTCTTTAATATGGGGATAATTGTGAATTGAAATAATTATGAACAATTAAAAAAAAATGAATAATTTAAAAAATTTACAATAATTTAAAATAAAAATTAATGAAGAGCAGCATCAAAAGCATAAGAGACCCCCAATCAAGCACGACCTCTGTGCGTGGCCTATTCGGTCCTGCCTCAACAAAGGGTGCGAGCAGCAGACCGGCCGAGAACCGTGATCGTCGACTAAAACTCAACTCAGATACGATTGAACATTTTTAATCGTATCTCGGGAACCGATAAAGATTTTTAAAGTTTCTTTGGCTTAAATTAAAGATAAAATTTCAGGCTCTATGTTATATAATTTTCAGATATTTTTCACAATTTTCCTAGGTCATGCTAAAAGTTGAAGTCGAGGTACAACATTTTAGAAAATATAGAATTTTTGTTAAAACTTATCAAGTGCTGTATTCTCTTCAACAGATCAAAATAAAATATGTTTAACATCACTAGACGCGGAATTTCATAGGCTTTCCAACTGTTTTTTAAAAAATGCTTTATCATTTTTTATCGGTGAGTTATCGTGGTTCAAAGCCAGCAGTGATTTTTAATAAGTCTTGCGTCAATCGATCTCATAATTTTCGACGGTGGTGTAGAATTGCTTATTTTACTTATATTTGTTTTAATGATTAATTATTATTTACTGTAAGGTAATATCCGCTACCGCCTGCACAAATTAAATTGTACAAATAAAAATAAAAATTTTAGTAGGCGAGCATCGCAGAGGTTGAGATACTGTATAAATTGGGACCCTGTATAGGTTGAGACACTGTATAGGTTAAACCAAGGTATAGGTTGGGACACTGCATAGGTTGGGCTACTGTGTGGGTTAACACACTATATAGGCTAAGTCACTGTAATAGTTAGGACACTGTATAGGATGGGATACTGTATAAGTTGGGATACTGTATGGGTTAACACACTATATATACTAATTCACTGTAAAGGTTAGAACACTGTATAGGTTGGGATTCTGTATAGGTTGGGATACTGTATGGTTTAACACATTATAAAGGATAAGTCACTGTAAAGGTTAGGACACTGTATAGATTGGGATACTGTATGGTTTAACACACTATATAGGCTAAGTCACTGTGAAGGTTAGGATACTGTATAGGTTGGGATACTGTATAGGTTGGGATACTGTATGGTTTAACACACTATATAGTCTAAGTCACTGTAAAGGTTAGGACACTGTATAGTTTGGGATACTGTATGGTTTAACACACTATATAGGCTAAGTCACTGTAAAGGTTAGGATACTGTATAGGTTGGGGTTACTGTATAGGTTGGGATACTGTATAGGTTGGGATACTGTATGGTTTAACACACTATATAGGGTAAGTCACTGTAAAGGTTAGGACACTGTATAGGTTGGAATACTGCATAGTTGGGGATACTGTATAGGTTAACACACTATATATACTAATTCACTGTAACGGTTAGGACACTATATAGGTTGGGATACTGTATATGTTGAGACACTGTACAGGTTGGGGCAAGGTATAGGTTTGGACACTGTATAGGTTGGGCTACTGTATATATTGAGATACTGTATAGGTTGATGCACTGTATATGTTGGGGAAATGGATAGGTTAGGACACTGTACAGGTTGGGATACTGCATAGGTTGGGATACTGTATATGTTGAGACACTGTACAGGTTGGGGCAAGGTATAGGTTGAGACACTGTATAGGTTGTGATACTGTATAGGTTGAGACACTGTATAGGTTGGCGCAATGGATAGGTTAGGACACTGTATAGGTTGGGATGCTGTGTAGGTTGGGATGGTGCGTCTTTCTCCTTTCTTTTGCACTAGTGTCACCTATTACTATTAATAATTATATCTAATAGTAATCATAGGTAGCATCAGTGCAAATAAATGAAAAAAAAACACGTTTGCCCAACCTACATAGTGTTATAACCTGTACGAGATTACAATAATGTTGTTTTTTATGTTTCCATTATCATTTGGCAACGTAATGTTTTTAGCAAGCGTATAATTTTGCTATTTGGTAAAATAATGCATGTTTAAAAAAAAAAAGAATTTTTTTCGGTCGTGAATTAATTAACGACCAGTCTTTTAATACCACAGATTGGAGCTAGTCAGGGTTAATGGTTTGCGATCGTTAGTATCTCTCGGTAATTGAGTTGGTATGATGTGGATATCGTTTTACGCTGCATGAACGAACGCGCGTGGTCTAATCCAATATTTGCAAAGCAAAGTGGATATCACAACTAGTACCAGCAGAACCACGTTTTTGAAGTCAATTCATATCAACTTTTTGGTAATTATGAACACTCGAATTTTTGCCAATGAATGTCGGATTTGTAATCTTTGAAAGGATCCAACTGTTTGATGATGCGGATACCGCTCGCTTGAATTTTGGAAAAGTCACGGAAAATTTTGGGGAATTTTTATTCAGATTGAGTCTGGGAAAGCTTAAAAGCTTGCCTCTCAAAATTCGCGCATTTCTTTGCCTGATGCACTCATCGATGAGAGTGATTTTTTGAAATCGATTATAGAATTTGTTGGTACTCACCTCCGTAGTTCGGCCTTACTCTTTTATCATAATTCACCGAGAAGGAGTCCAGGATTGCTGAAATATTTACGTCGCCTAACATACTTCCACCACCGGTTCTGAAAAAATAAATTTGATTGAAAATTAGTTTTGAAATCGAGAATTTTCACCCTGTTTTCCGCCTTCCTTACTTTTTAAAAGGTTAGAATTAATTTTCTAAGAATCATTAACAGCAATTCAAGATATTGGAAAACAAGATCTTTCAAAGAGATTCTTTTTGACGATGCCCATTTCAAATATTTCATCAAAAATTTCTTTGCCGATTTTGTATTTGCAAAGCAAAAAGATCTTATATAAAGTAACATACATCATAGGAAAAATGCTCTAAATCAATGGAAAATAAGAAAATTTTCACAAAAATAGAGTAATAAATTTTTTTTTATTAACATTAGCGCAGGTATTAATATTTAATACAAATTATTGGGATTAAAATTGTTAACATTTTAAGTAAAAATTATGCATTTTTTTAAATAGATAAATTTGTAATAAATTAGTTGAACTTTTAACAAAATACATGATTTTTTAGCTAGAATTGTAAATCTTTAAATAATAAAATCAAATTTTAATCAAGTAGTTCAAATTTTAGCCAAGCAGCTGAATTTTTAACCAAAAAAGGATTTCAGTTTGAGTTATAAACCGAGCAATTGCGCCACACATATACATTTTCAGCCAAACAGTTGAATTTTTAAACTAAAAATATGGATTATCAATTATTAAATTTAATTTTCAACGAAATAGTTGAATTTTTAACAGCACATAACTTATTTTTACCAAGTAGTTCAACTTTCAAAACAGTAGTAAAAGATGAATAACTCAGGAAAAATATTTTAGTTTTTATATTTCATTTTTAACTTGAAAAAGTTAAAGTAATTCTAAAAAATGAATTTCCTATGAAAGAATTAATTTTTTAGTGATAAAAGAAAAAAAATTTTCACTTTAATTGTTGAATTTTTAAGCAAGGGAAAACGAATGTTCAATTTGAAATTATGAATCTTGAACCAAAAAATAACTCTTTACCATAATATTAAAATTTTCAAACAAGTAGTTGAATTTTCAACGAAAAAAGAGGAATCTTGAAAAAATGCAATAGTTGGTATTTGAACCAAAAAAAGTTTTAAATCTTGAATAAAAAATCTCATAAAAACAGCCAAAGTTCATCTAAAACAAGACAAGTTTTCAATCAATTACTCGATTTTTCAGCCAGTGAAGAAAAATGTTAAGAAAATTGCAGAATTTTCAAGCACAAAAAAATTCTATAGAGATTTTAACGACTAGCCCAAAAATATAAATTGTTAAAAAAAATGTTAATTTTAAACGAAATAGTTGAATCTTCTACAAAAACAGTGGAATCCTTAACCAAAATAGATCAATTTTTAACTAAACATTTGTATTTTTAATCAAGAAACATAACATTTTTACCGAAAAGAGGAATTCTTAAACTAAAAAGACAAATTTTTAATAAAATGGTTAAAGATTCAAGAAGAAAACATTTTTTACTCAAAAAAGAAATTTTTTAAGAAAATATTCCAATTTTCCACGAAAATAGTTGCATTTTTTACCAAAAAGAATAAATTCTTAACCAGAAATATAAAAGTTGACTTTTCAAGCAAAAAGGTTTTAATGATAAACAAAAAACCGTCTCATTGATTTAAGTAGATAAATTATCAACAAAGAAATTAATTTTTAACAAAATAGTTTCATTTTCGAGAAAAAAATAAAATTTTGATGAGAACAGTTATAATTTTGATATATTTAAACAAAAAATATTTCTACAGTATTTTAAATTAAAAATAGTTGAGTTCATGCAAAAATGACAAATCTTCATGAAGTAAGTTGATTTTACAGTTAAAAAAGAAACACATTTTATCCAAATTGTTGAATTTTGAAGCAAATTTAATATTCTACTAAATAAGTAGAATGCCAAACTGAAAAAGAGAAATTTTTAACAAATTAGTTGAATTCTGAACCAAAATGAAACAAAAATATATACAATTTCTACCAAAACAGATGAATGTAAAAACTGAAAAGAATGAACTTTCAACTAAAGATAGTTGGATTTTCTTATTGGACTAGACAACTTTGCATTAAAAAATTATGTTTATGCTTTTGTTATTTTTGTGAATAATACTTTTCTTCACAGCTGAGAGCTGTCAACTGATAACAAAATATTAAAAAACAATTTAAAGTTTTCAGAAATAAAAAACTGACAAAATGAGTAAGGATTTAAAAAATTATTTCTTTTTAGTTCAATAAATAAAATATTTAAAACAATTTAGGGTTTTGTACTAAAAGAATACACTAAAAAAGTTGATGAGAATGTGGAATGAAACTCCGTCTAGTTTATCTATATTTTTCTCTCTTTGATCTTCTTGAACTTTTTTTCCGATGAATTTTTATCAGTAGGAGGTATTAAAGTGTTCAGCCGATTTTTCAAAGCTGGCTAAAAAAAGCTTAAGTAGAAAAATGACTAAAAAAGAGATGCACGAGATATACACTTGACATAACAAATTTTTGTTATAAGGGAAAATCTTTTTTCGGGAAAAATCCTCTTTTTGCCTAAAATTGAATTACTGAGTCACTTTCATTCCTGAAATCATGAGCAGGAAACTTTTCTTTGGGGCGAATTCCCGCTTCTAAAATAAATCGTAAAGAAGCAGTAAATTAAAAAAAAATTAGGGTCTGGAGAATGGTATTAGAATACGTCAGAACTGGGGAGAAAATAAATTCCCAGGCCAGTGGTTTCTCCCTCTGGACATTTGTATTCACGCTCCACTGAAATTTAAAAGCAAAATTTTCTTGAAAAGAATTAGCATTGAAAAATTTAAGTGGCATCAGCTTAGAAATGTATGAATTCACTTCAATTAAATCTCGCTACATTTGCAAGAGTAATAAGTATTTCAAGAAGTGCTTTTTCATGTTACGATTTCCAAGACAGTCTGATTTTCCAAAATTAAATTCAGAGACTTTTTCATGGATTTCATTTATTAAAAAATTAGAATTATAATAAAAAATTATATTTTTCACATATCATTCAACTAAAGGATGGTAATGAGAAGGAAAAGAATATTGAATTACCTTTTCAGAAATTTCATATCAAATATTTGCAAGGCCATTCGCCTAACCTATTTTACATTTTTTTGCTTGTATACCGAAATTGTCGGTTCTGGTGAAGTATTTCTTTTTATCTTTCAGTGGCGGAAAATGTCAAGAGATAATCTTCAAAGAATCATCCGGCTTTGAGTACCCATTGACTTTCAATAAACAAATTTCAAAGTGTTCGTAAGAGCATTGTAATGAAAACAATATTCATCCTTTTATATTTGAATCAAAGCTTGAATATTGGCGATTCAATGACGAAAAAATTACAGTATCGTCCTGGAGCACGAGGACACGTATAAAACTAGCGATTAAAAAAAACAGCAATCACTTCTCGGGGGATATCTTCAGAACAAAGTATGAAAGATTTTTTTTTATAAATAAGGGCTCAGTTAGTGAGTGAGAAATTGTGGTTTAGTTTATGATTTTTGCCAATTTTCTAGATTGAAATTGAAAATCTGATCAAATCTAGAAAAATTATGGTAAAAATTTTTTATTTGCTCAAAATGAGCGCTAAAATTTCCTCTTTAATATGAGCCCTAGAAACTGCAAAAATGTTTGGCGGTTCTCAAAATATCATAAAAAATGTAAAGGCGTACGCAGGGCAAAAATCGGCGGTCGAGCAGTGACTGACGGCAGTCAATGCTCGACCGCAGATTTTCATTTTGCGTACGTCCCCACATTTTTTGTAATTACTCGAGATCCATGAAATATTTTTGCAGTTTTTTGAGCTCATTTTAAAAAGGAGATTTTAGAGTTCATTTGGAGAGGCTTTTAAATTTTTACCATCATTTTTCTATACCGGTGTTTCTCACTAAGTAAGTTATCAATTAAAATTTTTTTTTAGCACCTGCCCAGCGTCGTTGACGTGATTTATTTGCAGAAAAAAAGAAGAAATTTTCAACTAAATAGTTAAACTTGAAACCAAATAGTAAAATTTTCAAGCCACAACACGAATTATGAACAAAATAGTTGAACTTTGATGTATTTTTTGTAAAATGGTTGTATTTGTAACGAAATAGTTAAATCCTCAATGATTAGGATAAATTACAGAAAAAACAAGATTAATTTTATACCCGAGGAGACAAATTTTTAACAATATAAATTATTTTGGCACCGAATTGTTAATTTTTTAATTAAAAAGGACACATTTCCAAACAAAAGTTAAATTGTTACATTTTCAGATAAAAATATAATCTTTAAACAAACAGAACACGAGTTTTTCAACAAAGGGTTAATTTTATTTCAAAAAGATAATTATTAAAAAATGCTTTTTTAACAAAGTAATGCAACTTTCAGTGTTAACGTTTTACCAAAAAAGATCTTTAAACAATATTAGTTTTCCACTAAATAATTAAGTTTTTAGAAAAATTGTTTAATTTTGGAACAAATACTGGAATTTTCATTAAGAAATATAGCTTTTCAAGAAAAAAATTAACTTTCAACTAAATCGTTTAATTTTCTACTAAATTTTTGAATTTTAAAGCCAAAAAGGCAACAATTCTACATAATAGTTCAATTTTCAAACTGAAAATATGAAGCATTAACTAAAGTGATGAATCTGTAACAAAAAATATGAATTTTTGAATAGTAGTTTCACTTTAAACAATGTAGTTGATTTTCATATCAAAAAAGACAAATTTTCAACAAATTACAAAATTTTTCAACAAAATTGTTCATTTTAAAACTGAAAAAGATACTCTTTAAATTAAAAAACTATTTCTTGAGGAAGAATAAAACAGGTTAATTTTCAGTTTAAAAATAAATTTTTAACAGAAATATAAAATGATCAGAAGAAAAACATTTTTCAACTAAGGAGTTCAAGATTGAACCAAAAATATGATTTTTTAACCTAGAAGATTAACTTTCTAAGAATGGAATAGTTACATTTTTAAAGAATATATCTATATCTATGACCCTTTAACTAAATAATTACAAGAGCAAAGGTAAGAATTTTGTAAAAAAGGGGAAAAGAGGAGAATACGGGAAATGTAAAGTCTAAAATATAAACTATTCCATGCATGTACAATAAGAATATTTTGAACATTGCCCTTAATTATTAATTTTTCCATTTTTCTCCTAGAGCCTCAAAAATGAATAAATTAGAACAGTTTAAGTGTTTGTTTAAATTTGTTTAAATCCAACTTTTGTAACCGAAAAAGGTAGTGAATTGTACATTCTTGATAATTTTTTAACAAGTTGAAAGGCTTAGACAAAATATAACCTTTGCACCATCTTAAAATATAGTTTAAATTCAACTTTTTCCAGGAAAAAGCTAGAGAAACGTTTTCTTGCCTTTGTCATTAAGTTCCACTATTTCTGCTTCGCTTTTGATCTGTTTAAATCCTATGTTATGTACTTTAAAATTTCTTTTTAGGAATCATCATAAGTTTCGAGGAGATCGCATAGTAAGTGAGTTTATGTATATACCTGCTGAATTCGCGTGGCAGTAGTGGGGATACCGAAGATAAGAGAGGGAGAGGGAGAGAGAGGGAAAGATTGTAGGAGAGGGGGCGAGGGATAGGGTGAGGGCGAGTGATAGGGTGAGGGCGAGGAAGGGGGATATAGAGAGAGAGAGGGAGGGTGCGCGAGGGTGAAGGATAGGTAGCGAGAGAGGGTTAGGGAGGGGGAGAGGGCGAGGGATAGGAAGAGAGAGAAGGAGATGGAGAGGAGGGACAAAAAGGGGGACAGCGATGGGGAGGGAGGGGGATAGAGGGAGAGGGCGAGGGAGAGGGAGATTGCGAGAAAGAGGGAAATAGGGGGGGGATAAACGCTGGGTAGAGGGAGAAGGTGGGGGGGGGTGGCGAGGGATAGGAAGAGGGAAATGACGAAAGGGGAGAGAGAGGGCGATTGCGAGAGGGATGGAGGGGTTGATGGCGAGAGGGATTGAGGGGGAGGGATTAGTAGAGAGGGGGCGAATGATGGAGAGAGGAAGAGAGAGATTGCAAGTGGGTGGAGAGGGAGATGGCGAGATAAAGGGAGATGGGGAGGGAGGGGGAGAGGGAGAGGGAGATGAGAGGGAGAGGGAGATGGAGAGGAGAGGGAGAAGGAGAGGGAGAGGGAGAGGGAGAAGGAGAGGGAGAGGGAGAAGGCGAGGGAGAGGGAGAGGGAGAGGGAGAAACTTCCGTTCAGTCGCCTTTTTCAATTCACTCCCGTCCCAAAAGAAGTTTCACCTAAAAAATATCATTATTGACCTTTTCGTCGACTCGAACCTGCACGGCCTAAATTGTAGGTTAAAAGTATTGGTCAACTGAGAATCGTGGATTTCGCACACGTATTTCTTTTTGCTTTCCTACTTTCCGAGCTTGTGGTAAGTAAAAAGTTGTGGATGGTAACAAGATCCTTTTGGTCTGCTTACCGAATCGAACGAAGGTGGAGGAGGATAATCCTGCAGCTTCTTAATCTCTCAGGAACTTACGCTTTTGGTAAAAACTTTTTTTTCTGCGTGTTTGACTTTTTAAGCGGGAGTTCTAAACTTTAAAGAAATTCAGTTACTGATTTTTTAAGCACTTTGTGATGTCTAAAAATAGCGAATTTTTGATGAAGGAAACTTTTTTCTTTTAAGACTAATAAATCTGAGACTAATTAAATCTTGGGAAGATGTGTAATATAAAGTGCAAATAAAAAATTGTTTTAAAAAAAGTATTAGTAGATTGTGGTTTCCTATAGATTATTTCTCAGGTGGAAAAATTATATATAGTGTATATATAGTTTCAGATTTAGCCATTTTTCCACTATTTATCTCATTTCCCCCTTTTTAAAGAATTCCTCTTTTTTCTCCTGTTTTAAAGAAACTACCCAATAAAAAACCCATATATTTTTGGCCAACAGATTGGAATTGGATTGGAATTTACGTTTTGGGTTAAAAAGTTAGCTGGAATGTTTCTGATTCAAAATTGGTATCGTTTAGTTAGAAATTTAATTATTTGATTGAAAATGTAATTCTTTTGTTAAAAATTTAATTCTGTTATTGAAAATTTAACTCTTTTGTTGAAAATTGAATTATTTTATTAAAAGTCATCTTTTTTGGTAGAAAATTCGATTGTTTTGGTGGAATGTTTAATTGTTTTGTTGAAAATTCGTCTATTATCTTTTTTGGTTGAAAATTAAAATACTTGGTTAAAAGTGGAACCACTTTAATAAAAAATGATTTTTTGTTAGGGATTCTTCATTTTACTGCGAAATTAATATCTTTTTTTAAATTGTTGAATGTCCTTTCTTTCTTCTGTTGAATTATAATGTTTTTGTATTTCAAATAAAAATTTTTGTTGTTGAAATATCAACTACAAAATTTTTTTTAATTCATATTTTTTTGTTAAAGATAAAAATACTTTGTGGAAAGTTGAATCATTTTGTCAGATTTTGGTTTGTTTGCAGCTTCATCATTTTAGCAGAAGATTCATCTCTTAGAATTCATCTTTTAATTAAAAATTCTACTACTATTCGCTTGATAGGTGCACTGTTTTTTTTAAATTAATTTTTTGCTAAGAAATACATCTTTTTTTTAAACATTGAAATACTTGGTGTGACAAGTTGAACCACTTTGTTCAAAAATATTTTTTTTTTCAAGATTCATTATTTTAAACAAAAGTTCATTGAGTTGGTAAAAAATTGAAATATTTTTTTACAAGTTCGTATTTTTGGGTTAAAATATCAATTATTATATATTTTGCTAAGAAATCATTTGTTTGGTTGAAAATTTTACTGCTTACTTGAAAGTTAAAATACTTAGTTAAAATATGTTTGTTTAAGTTTTAAGATTTAAGTTTTTCAGTTGAAGATTGATTACTTAATTTAAAAATTTATATCTTGTTTGAATATTTAACTAATTTGTTGAAAATTCGTATTTTTTGTTGGAATATCAACTGTTATATTTCTTGCTCATAATTTTTACTTTTGTTTTGTTCAAAATCTACTACTAACGGAGAATTTAAATATTTCATTCTTGATTGAAAATTTAACTTTCTCAATTAAAAATTCTTTTGTTGAAAATTATAGCCTTTTTTAGTCGAGTATTTATCCGTTTTGTTTAAAAGTCGTATTTTTTATAGAATATAGCTGTTTTTATTTAAAATTAAAACCCTTTATTGCTGAAATATCAGCTATTACATTTTTGGTAAAGAATTAATTGATTTTGGCTGCTTTGTGACTGCTTTGTGGAATATTCAAGCAGTTTGTTAAAAAATAATTTTCTTTGTTTAAGATTTATCGTTTAAGTTCTTTTGTTGGAAAATAGTTTTTTGAACTGAAGATTTAAATTTTTCAGTTGAAGATTGATTATTTAATTTAGAAATTCATATCTTGTTTGAATACTTAACTAATTTGTTGAAAATTCGTATTTTTTGTTGGAATATCAACTATTATATTTCTCGTTTAAAATTTTCATTTTTGGTTCGCTAAAAATTTACTACTAACGGAGAATTTAAATATTTCATTCTTGATTCAAAATTTAAATTTTTTAATTAAAAATTCAACTACTTTAGTAAAAATTGCAGTGCTTTGTTTAACATTAATTTTTTCTTTTGTTTGAACGTTTATTACTGTTTCATTTATAGATGAATATTTATCTTTTTGAGTTAAATCTTTATCTATTTCGTAAAAACTTAATGGTTTATGGTGAATAATTTATCTTTCTTACAAGAAAATTACACTATTTTGTTAAAAGTGCAACTATTTTGTTGAAAATTCTTTTTTTGGATATTAACGTTGAATTATATAATTATAAAGGCAACTGTTCGGTTCAAAATTAATTCCGGATTCAAATATAACTTTTTGGTTAAAAATTCATATTTTCGTTATTGAAAGTCAACTGTTCTCTAAAACATTCCACTTTTTATCTTTAAAATTTAACTTTTTTTATTAATAATTCATCTCTTTTGGTAGAAAATATTTTTTGGTTGCAAATTCAACTATTTTGTTAAAAACGCAATATATTTTGACTTAAAATAATATTATTATTATTTAAAATTATTCTTCTCCTATAAGCTGTATATGTTGATACAAATCAATGAGGAATATGCTGCGCAGCCGAATTTCAATTCTGGATATTGTAGAGTACTCTCTTGACCTAAGGATCTTCAACTATCTAATTTTTATTATTCCTTTTCTGATTTTAGAGTCCGTTATGTCAATATGGTATGACCTAGAATTCTTTAATATCTTTTTCTCAAAAGGCTATATTTATTTCTGCCACTCTGAAGTTTCTAAAATCTAGAGTATCAAAATCGATTTTACGATACATCGACGGAAAGTGGAAGGGATGATATAACAGAAGAATAGAAAAATAGGAAACAATAAAAAATGTATGAGAGTAAAAGGTTTTTAGGATTAAAAGCCTTCCTGAAAAACGGTTCTTCCGGAATAAAAAAATCAGAGCAAAAAACAGCGAGACTATCTTGAGATTTGCGTTCATTTTGCGGTCTTTGAAAACACCAAGTGAGAGGAAGTCGTAAATTTCTGAAAATGGACTTTCCGGCACTGTGGTTGAGTACCAGGAAGAAAAACTTTTTGATATTTTACTTGCTCTTGAAAGTCTTTTTCAGAATGTCTTTTCAAAGATAAGGCACCATGAAACGAAACTTAATGAGACATGTGGGGTAAAGTCGGACATTCGGTTCTTACCCCGCTTTGACTCGTTTTTCTGTATCTCCAAACTGTCTCATTTTATACGTAACCTTAAACTTTTACACTTTTAAAATCATATTCCAGTGTCTGGAAATTTCATAGGAAGTAAAGTTGAAACTCCTATCTTAAAAATTTCATTATCCGGATATCAAAGCTAAAAAATTCTATTCAAGCAAGATTCGTTTATCTTCTGCAGCATCAGCTCAGTTTCATAAATCGAAGAACCGAATAAGGGTCGTCCAAAAACTGCGTCATACTTCTAGGTGGGGGGGGGGGGGGTTCTTCAGAATTTGTGACTTAAGGGGTGGGTGACGCCGGCTGCGACGTCACACTTTTTGAACAAAAATGAGAAGAATAAATTTTTGAAATGCTTGAAAAAACTAAAATTAGTAATATTATTTTACAAGTAAATTATTGAAATGCGAACCTTAGACTCTATTTTTGGTTACAAGGTAAATCTTTTCAATTCAGAAGTCTACTTTTACATTTTTGGTTTGGAATTAATCCCTCTTGGTTAAAAATTCAACTACTTGAATTTGTAAAACTTGAGTTTGTAATATTGTTAAAGGTTTATTTTTGTTTAAAAATCAATTGTTTAACTGACAATTTAACTATTCAATTTTTTGTTCATAATTAATGAACTATTTATTGAAAATGACGTTTTTGTTGAAAATTCAAATTATTTATAGAAAATTCGTCTTTGGTGGTTATATGCAACTACTTTGTCTGAAATTCCTTTTTTTGTTGTTAAATATTATTTCTTTAACTAAATAAGTAACAATTGTTTTTATTATTAAAAATTCAACAAAAACTTATCTTTATGGTTAAAAATTAAACTACTTGTTTGAAATTTCCCTTTTATTGCAGCTATTCTATTTTTGGTTGGTAATTGATCGTTTTCTGTTCGAAATTGAACTATTTGATTAAAAATTAACTTTTTCTTGCAAATGATCTTTTTGTTGAAAATTCAACTGCTTGATACAAAAATCCTATTTTGTGGTTCAATGCAACTACTTTGTTTAAAATTCCTTTTTTTGTTGTTTAAAATTATTTCTTTTAATAAATAAGTAACAATTCAATTTTTTGTCGAAAATTCAATTTTTCAAATAAAAAATTCATCCATATTGATAAAAGTTAAAATTCTTTCATTAAAATTAATTTTTATTGTATTAGATTCATCTTTATGGTAGAAAAGTTCACTTTTTTTAAATTTTGCATTGCTTATTTTAAAATTAATTTCTTTCACTAAAAATGTTACTATTCCATTTTCAGTTAAAATGGATCTTTTTTTAATTGGAGAATTCTAGATTTTTTGAACATTGATCTTTATGGTTAAAAATTGAACTTCTAGGTTGAAATTTCCCTTTTTTTGTAACTACTCTATTTTCAGTTGGTAATTGATCGTTTTCTGTTCGAAACTGAACTATTTGATTAAAAATTAACTTTTTCTTTTAAATGATTTTTTTGTTGAAAATTTAACTGCTTGAAAAAAAATTCGTATTTTGTTTAAAATTCCTTTTTTGTTGTTTAAAATTATTTCTTCAACTAAATAAGTAACAATTCCATTTTTTCTCGAAAATGAAATTTTTATTAGAAAAAATTCATCCATATTAATAAAAGTTAAAATTCTTTCATAATCATTAATGTTTGTTGTATTAGATTCATCGTATTGGTAGAAAATTTCACTTTTTAAATTTTACATTGCTTCTTTTAAAATTAAATTATTTCACTAAAAATGTTACTATTCAATTTTCAGTTGAAAATGGATCTTTTTTAATAGGAGAATTCTAGATTTTCTGAAAATTTATCTTTGTGGTTAAAAATTAAACAACTCGTTGGAAATTTCCCTTTTATTGTAACTATTCTATTTTTGGTTGGTAATTGATCGTTTTCTGTTCAAAATTGAACTATTTGATAAAAAATTAACTTTTTCTTGCGAATGATATTTTTGTTGAAAACTCAATTGCTTAATAAAAAATACGTATTTTGTGGATAAATGTCGTAAACTTTCTTTAAAATTTCTTTTTTGTTGTTTAAAATTATTTTTTAACTAAATAAGTAACGATTCCATTTTTGGTCGAGAATGGTATTTTCCTAAATAAAAAATTCATCTACATGGGTTTTACTTATTTTTGAAATAATTTCCCACACTAAAAATGTTGCTACTTAATTTTTAGTTGAAAATGGATCTTCCTTTCAATTAGAGAATTTGGTATTTTTTTGAAAATTTATCTTTATGGTTAAATTTAGGCTTCTTATTTGAAATTTACTTTTTTTGTTAGAAAATCCAATTGTTTGGTTCAAACTTAATTTTTTTCTGCTGAAAATTAATTTTTTCGCTGAAAATTGAAGTATTTCATTTTTGATTTAAACTTAATCTTTTGTACTGAAAATTAAACTGTCTCGAAGTTAGTTAAAAAATCAACTATTCTATTGAAAATATGGTACTTTTTTATTAAAAATTGCTCTTTTTTTGCTTGAAGATAAAAATTTTTTGTGGTTCTAGTTAATTCTTTTTAGTTTGGAAATTCGGACACGTGATTAAAAATTAATCTTTGTGGGTTGAAAATTCGACTATTTGAGTGGAGATATTTTCTTAAAAATTAACTTTTGTTATTTAAATGATCATATCTTTAGTTGAAAATTTAACTTTTGTAAATTCTTTTCATTCGCCCAAGAGTTAATTTTTTACTGGAAATGCAGCGATTCCATTTTTGGTTAAAAGATGTTTTTTAAATTAAAAATGTATATATTTGATCTGAAAATGGACCACTATGGTAAAAAAATAATCTTTTCGTTTAAAATTTTATCTTTTTTTTGTAAAAATAAAATTGTTTAGTCAACTTTTTTAAAATTTAAAATTATTCTACTATTTGGTTGTAACTACAAATGTTTGGTTAATAATTAAATTGTTTTTGAAAAATCCAACTATTTTTGAAAAAATTGATCTTTGTTGTTAAAAAATTGATGCACGTGGTAATAAATTTAAATATTTTGTGAAAAATAATAATAATTTTGATTAACATTTTTTGATTGAAAGTGCAATATATTTCTATCAGAAATTTTAAACACTTTTATCAAATTCAATATGATACCTACAAAAAAATAAATTATTTCCCCATTTTCGTCAAGAATCACCCTATTTCCCTGATCTTAAGAACAGTTTTCTTTTTAAATGTTTATCAAATTAACTCGAAAAAGAAATTTTTATTATAAAAAGAGGGAGAAGAGGGTTGTATTTTTGACTGCATATTATGCATAGAATATCAGCGACCAAATTTAAAACCTTTTGAAGTATGTAAATTCATGATATTTCCAGCCAACGCAACGCTAGGCAAACTACGAATCGAATATGATGTGCCATTTTTCAAACGCGTTTTACTAATGAGAATGGAAAGTCAGTCAGAAGAATAAATTACACTGAAGGTGATAAATGGAAAATCGTTATTCCTTCCGGAGAACAGTGTTTGCTTAGACACTCGTTTCTTTCTATACATGTGTATAAATCCAGCTTTTGCTACTCAAGTTTCAGAATTTTTATATCGGTCTTATTATCATTTCTATCGAAAACTCAGTCAAGAAATTGTTGTGAACTTTCTTCAAGAAATTTAAGGGATATTTTTTGTTTATTTATGAAATACTTCGTATATGGAAAGCTATGATTGTGCTTTTAAATTTCATTCTTACCCTATGTTCTGTTTGAAATTTTGTTTTTTATTACGTAAAGAATTTTGAATGTTCTATTGAAAGTCGTGAAAGTATTTTTTATATTATATTTTTATGAGTGAATAAAAAAGATATAGTCGTAAAAGATAAAGCTCGTCACACATTTCTGTGGTGAGGGACATATTTTTATGAAAAATTGATCCTGGAAATTGACATTTTTACTGGAATAATATTATGAATAGATCGGTTCAATCCGAGGATTATTCATGTGACGAGCTCTTGGGATAAGTTGAAAAAGTAATTCGAAGTTTGAATACAGAGTAGTATTTTCGAATTCGGAAACAGTTTATTAAATTATTGCTATCCATCCCTCTGAGCTGAGCTAAATAAGTAGAGTTTCCTTTCATTCTCAAAGTATTAATATTGATTATTTTTATTGGATGAGAAACCAAAGTAGGGAATCTTATAATTTATAAACGATAAACTTTCGAATATTTTTTAGTTTTTGTTCTATCGTTCGTATTTTCATAAAGAAGATGAAAAATATGCTCTCTTGGCTGTTTAATAGATGAAATCGGGAATCTAAAAAAATGTGGCAAATCATGACTGGCAATAGCTAATCAAAAAACTTGATAACATGTGTCGAATTTTATATAATGATTTCAATATTTTCCATTTTTCAAAATATAATTCAAACTATTCGAAAAGTTCTTTGAGCACATTGACTCTTATCGCTCTCAAAGTTGACAAAACAAATGAGAAGATTTCAGGAACTTTGCAATAATCGCTAATATTTATTTTATTTGGTGTAATCTGAGTAATATTACTAATTTTTAATGAAATTTGAAAAATTCAATGTTTTCGCTATTTCTAGAATTATTTTAGTTTCTCGAGGATTATAAAAATTACATTTTGTCTTAAAATATCTATAATAATTGAAATCTTGCAAGGCTTTTTGATGTCGGTCCTATTAATTTGGTTTCAAAATAAAAATTTTCAGGTACATGATGTTTTTTATTTTCAATTATTGTTTTCGCTCTACTTTAATAGATTTTATTTGATTTTACAAAAAAATTAGTAAGTGGTTTGACCTATCTCATGTCTCTGGAAAAGATTATGGTCCTGTTTGATTTAGAATTGGCTCCAAATCTATGTTTGCCAATTTCAAATATAAAGTTAGACAGTTTTTTGTATCTCCTAAAAAATTCTGGTTTCATAATAACTTATGTCCTTGGATACTTTAGTTCAATTTGACTGAAAATTAGTTCTTAAATCATTTAGACAATATTGGAATATGATAATGATGAGCTATCATCCCGAATAAAAAAATAATAATATTAAATACATTTAGGCGAAATTCGATCAAAATCTATAAATGCGTAGAACAGAAATGAAATTCTATAGGCACATTTGATCCGTATCCTATCAAATTTGCTCATCACATTTGATAGGTCCTTCTATAAAACTCGATCCACCTAGAAATCCTACTATTTTCTATTATCATATTTTCATTATGTCTCTATAAAATTTTATTCAAAAAGAACTGGAATCATATCCTACCTTCCAAAATTTCAAAAATTTCTATAAAATTTTATCGAAATAGAAAATTTTATCCAGATTTTCATTAAAATTCTATAAAATATTATTGCGGCACAAAACTTGTATCAAATCCTATGTTCCAAAAACTTAGAAAAGTGTAGCCAACTCTATCTGGCATAACAGATTTCTTAGAGTTTTGTGAACAGTATTTTGGTACAAAAGAACAAAATTTTTGTGGAGTAGAATTCTACAGAAATTTTTCAGGTTCTGGAAAAATGGAATTGGAAACAAGTCTCCTGCAAATAAAATTTGATAAAGTTTCAATAAAAAACTATTGCTCGAAAAAGTATAAGAATAGAATAGAATTTAATAGAAGTTTTCGATATTGAAAAACTTAGAATTAAATTTAATAGAGTTTAAATTAACAAATTTTGCTAACAAAGCATAAGAGTTTTCGACAGATAGAGTTAGATAAAAATGTCCAAGATTTTGGAAGATATGGTGCTCAATACAAGATCACTTTGATTCTCGTTAGCAAATGTATTTTCTTCCTCATAGAGGAAGCATTTGTAATTTTTTAAATAATAGACAAACTAAAGTTTCAATTTTATTCAATTTAAAATTATAAAATAATATAAAAAATTGAATATAATGAAAAATTATCCAAGTCAAGTTTTGCATTTAAGATGGTAATTTTTTGATCTGGAAAAGGGGAAGGGGAATTCTGTCGCACACTATCCCTTCTTCAGCTTTATGCTGAGCTAACTTAATTAAAGATTAAGTTTACAATTAAAATAAGAATACCAAAATTTTAAGAAAACTTAAATTTATACCATTAAAATCCCGATCCGTCTGTCAGAATTATTTTATTCGAAAACCTATAAGCAAAACGTCTTTTCTATTCATAAATCAAATTTGACTTATTTGGATAAAAAAAGTTTTTCTGTTTAAAAGAGACGTTTCAAATATAACGAATAAAGAGTATTAATATTATAGGTCAATCGATTTGCATGGGATCAAAGAATCTTTTCCGTCATAGCATAAATTTATAATTATTTTTATACAAAAATTTGACTATAAAAACCCGTTTTTTTTATTCTGACATCAATTTTGAATTATGAGAAGAAGAAAATTTTTACTATAAAAATCGATTTTTAATATAATATAAATGACAATAACTTTCCTGCTCTGTGATAAAATGTATTAATATTATAGGTAAATCGATTCATCTAGAACCAATGAATATTTTATATTTTCCCATCAACTTTGAATTATGCGCATGAAAAATTTTTTACTATAAAAAGCCAGTGGTAAAAAAATGCAATAAATATTTTTAAAATGCCTTTAAACAGTTTCAGGATATTAGTGGTGGAAATGGGATTGTATTAATAAAAAACTATTGATAGAAAAATTTAAGATTTTACAACCAACAGAATTCAATATATATTTTCGATATTTAGAAATTTAAAGGAATCTGTATTATCATCAGAGGTAGTTACTATCTACTAAAATATATATAAATACTTAACGCAATTTTTGACTAGATGGAAAATAAATTTAATTAATTTAAAAAATAAAATTTTTCTGCAACAGATCTTCTCGCTTTGCTCAACTTGGAATCGAACCACAGAATTTCCGATTGCCGATCAGGTACTTTTCCAATTATTTAATTTTGTCAGCCGTTATTTGGGTGAAATAGACGTTGATAAGCAGGTAAGTTATAATAAAAATGACCTTACTTTTAATTTTTTTCCCATCTACCAGTGAGTATCAATGTCTTGAAATAAAAATTGTACTCGGAGTAGTATAATTTGCAAATCTTAGGTTAGTTAAAACCGACATGATGTTTAAACCTATTTAGGTTATTATAATATTATAGTATTTTAGGTTATTATAGTATAATATCGCGAAGCAACCAATAGTTTTAACAGGTGTTCAGGTAGGTGACAGCATTAAAATGAGCCAAAATTCAGTCTCAAAATGATAATTTCCCCTAGATGACGAGATGTGCAACTAATTTCTTAGGAAAAAATATGAGACTAAAAATTCTCATTGTGAGGCCAATGAAATTTGAGCTGCAAGAAATTTAACAATAGCGCTTTTCTCTGCTTCTCAGAACTATACGCCATCTCAAGCCAGATGTTACATTTATGATAGGAGTAATTTAAAGGAATCTGGATTATCATCAGAGGTCGATAGATTGATAGTTTAATTTATATTTTCACAGATTTTGGAATGACATCTATAGTGATCGATAGTAACTACCTCTGTTGAAAATATAGATTCCTTTAAATTACTCGTATCATAAATGTAACATCTAGCTTGAGATAGCGTGTATTTCTGAAAAAGGATTTTCCTTTGGATCATTCAAATCGCTGAATTAGAAAAGCATCCGACCGGGAATTGGAAAGTCTGTGGTTCGATTTTCAGTGGAGTGAAGTTAGAAGATCTTTTTCAGAAAAATACCTTTGATATTTAGAATCGTCGAATTAGATTTAAGCTCCGTTCAGCTGGCACCTCCGCAACGAAAAATCAATATTTTTTATATGGCATAATCTCAGGCTAATTATGGGCTAATTTTGGGCGGTAATTCCGATTTTTGGGCTCTTTTATTTTTCTCAAAAATCAAAATTTTGGGTGGAGGTGCTGAGTGCTCGAGCAGCTAGCACCTCCAGTATATAAAAACATTAAAATTTGAAAATAGAATCCTACAAGATTTTCGGGCTCTTGAAATATCAAAAAACTAAATTTAAAAAAACAACCCTTATCATTGATAACCAACCCACAAATTTGAAAATTAATTTTTTCACAAAACAAGCTACATTAGAATTTCGAGCTATTTTCGGGCTATTCAAATATCCAAAAACCAAATTCGGAAAAGCAACCCCTATTATTGATAACCAACCCTCAAATTAAAAATGGATTTTTTGACAAAATCATCCATACCAGATGGTTCCCATGGAAAGAAATGTAAAAAATGTAGAAAAAACTTTATAAGAAAAAAACGCAGGTTCCGGAGAACCGATTTTTCGTCATGCTGTGAATGGCCACTGCCCAGCCTAATGCTAAACAGATGTGTTCCAAACATGGGTTTCTTTTAGTTTCACCTTTAAAAACTACAGGGAAAAAACAAAAGGGGCAAAAAATACACTAAATTGAAAAAATGTCTGATTTTTATTGTGAATGATCGACAAACAGTGCATTAAAATTTTTAAAAGTCAATTGTAAGTAATTTTATCAATTAAAAATTTTAATATTATTTACCTTAAAACGTATCGATCTATTGAAATTCTTTATATAATTTTTCAAAAAATGGGATACATACCAATATCTAAGACACTAACTCTGCACTTCAAAGGATTTCGTACAAATTGTATGAGTTTATTTTCGGAAATTGATTTTTGCGTATTTCAAGAGCCCAAAAATAGCCCTAGATTCTGAGGTAGTCAGTTTTATCAAGAAAAAAATTTTTTTCAATTGAGGGTTGGTTGCTAGCGTTAGGGGTTGATTTTGGGTAATTCATTTTTTTGTATTTTAAGAGCCCGAAAATAGCTTGTAATTCTGGTATAGCCTGTTTTGTGAAAAAATTAATTTTCAAATTTGAGGGTTGGTTATCAATGATAAGGGTTTTTTTTAATTTAGTTTTTTTATATTTCAAGAGCCTGAAAATCATGTCGGATGGGATTTTCAAATTTTAATGTTTTTATATACTGGAGGTGCTAGCCGCTCGAGCACTTCCACCATAAATTTTGATTTTTGAGAATAATAAAATAGCCCAAAAATCGGCATTACCGCCCAAAATTAGCTTGAAATAATGCCATTTAAAAAATATTGATTTTCCGTTGTGGACGTGCCAGCTGAACTGAGCTTTAGATCTGATAGAGTGTAAATTGAAAATTTTTGATGGATAAGTATAAGATTTCTCAACACATAGTTAGATAAAAGCTTCCAAGATCATGGAAGATAGGATCTTTCATCGAAGTTTTTTATTGTATTAGACATTCTTAAATTGCGGAAGGTTTAATTAAATGAAGTTAAAGTTTTTTGGGAATCTTACCATTACAAAGCCTCTTCTATCAGGAAGCAAAAGTATTAACCCTTGTTTAAACCTTTATTTGAAATTTTATAAGGTCCTTCAGGACATTGAACTATTTTCTATTAAACCTTTTTTGAATCCAGTCTGAAAACTGTATTCTGTTGGTGTTTCTTTCCACGAGGGATAACAGATATGATACTTATAACCCCGAAATCAGTAATTTTGTACAAAAAGTGCGCTACCCATTCCGAAAACAGTTCGGGGATTTCTACTGTCCTGATTTGAGAAAACTTGGAGATTCGACTGTATAATGATCTGATTAAATCGTTTCAGTGGCACAATAAGCAAAGCGGAGTCTGGAGTCTGAATCTTCTTGACGCATGCGCGCCTTTACTTTGCTTATGTATGTGACGTCACTCGATTCTCGGTGTGATACCCTTTATGTGGGTTACAAGTTATGACGCAGATGGTAACCCTGCAAAGTTAACCCCTGCATTCATATTCCGCTGGATCTCTATGAGAGTGTACACTGTACACTGTACAATACAGGTGTGCGAAAACCTCGTAATAAGAGGTGAATCGAGGTGAATAGGGAAAATAGGGAGGATACAATGAGGGGGGTGAAAGATATTGTTGGAAAATATATGAATTCAACCGATACGATGCAAGAAGGATATTGCATTCAACTGTTAAAAGATTTCAATAGACGATCAATCTTTTCGAATAATGAGTTATGATTTCTCGTAACGTTTCGTCTCTTTTTATACTTTTCCACGAGTAAAAAAAGTTACGAGCCTATTCTTGATTTAGAATTCAGTAGAAAATTTATGTAGGGAAAGCATTCTTACAGTGGAAACAAAAATTGATAAATTGTAGTAGACACTAGGTATGAGATTAATTAAAGAGGTCAAATAACGAAAATGAAGCTGATATTGAAGCAGGGTGTCTACTAATCAGGAAAACAGGAATTTACTTGGATTGACATTTTAAGTTTTAGAGAATGTGATATTTTTTATTAATCGTGATAACAAGAAAAATAAATTTGTCTCACGAAGAAAAGTGGGTCTCATAATGTTACAGGATTTTTAGTTAAAATAAGTACAGCATAGATTTTCTGTAAAGCTTACTGAATTTTCTGCAAAGTTGACAGAATTTTAAGTAATTCTACAAATTTACGGATGCTTTCTGTCAAATTGACAGAACCTTTTATTAGAGTTCACTCTTTAAAAAAGACATGAAATTTCAATAAATGTTACAGAAAATATCCGAGAATTTAGAAAATTAGTTAAAATTCTTCAAACTCTCCAGAAAATTCTGCAATCTTAACAGCAAAGCTTTATTGAATCCCTATTTTTAACTGAAAACCCTGTAATTTCACAGAATTTTGTTGCGGTTTATCTTTTTCTTAAAAAGTTTTAATTCATACTGGTAAAAATAATATTACTGATACCGACAGTAAGATTTCTGTAAACATTTTAAATAAATTAGGTCTAATTTTGTAAGGATTAATGCTAAGTTTTGAAGATTTTAAAACAAAAATGTTCAATTTCGCAGGCTCACAAAAGATTAGAAATATTTTGATTAAATTTACGAGATATTTAAAAGTCTTAAAAACATTTAAGGATAATTTAAAACTTTAACAGGTTAAAAAAAATCTAAGAATAGAAGATTGATGGACATCAATCTTTTCAAATTAATTAAAAATTTAAAAATATACGAATAACTCTTAAGCAAAATATAAGGTTTTAAAGATTAGGAAGCTTCTTAAGAATTTTGAAAGATCTCAAAACATAACAAAAAATTCTTAAGATCCATAGGAAAATGATAAATGATTTATTGCTTAAGGAAATTATTTTTTAAAGAAAATATAGAACAATTGAAAAAATGTCGAAAAACACTGGAAAGATATTAATAAAATTTCTTTATTTAGAAAGAGTTTTTGAAATTTTAGGAATAATTCCAGTCATTTCAGAGAATGTTAAAAATTTTTTCTCTTGGTATAAGTGTTCGGAATGGTCACCTTTTTGATAAAAAAAACAATCGTTTGGTTGAAAATAATCTCTTTCCATTAATGATTCACTTATTTTATTGTAACTGAATCTTTTCTGGTTGAATTCAACAGTGATTTGTTAAAATAACTTTATTTTGTTATATTAAAAAAAATTAATTATTATTAATTAATGAGTATTTTCTTTCTAAAAATTAAACTATTAAACTTTTGGATGAAAGTGGATCTGTTTCAGTTCAAAATTCATTTGTTTTGTTAAATACTTTAAAAAAAATTAATGTTGTACTGTTTAAATCTTCACCTTTTTGGCTGGAAATTTAATTACTTGTATCAAAATGATTATTTTTGAAATTTATGATGTATGATTAAAAATTTAAATATTTATTAAAAAAGTTTTTTTTTGCTAAAAATTTATTATTTTAGTTGAAAATTTACCTCTTTGGGTTAAAATGTAACTATTTCGTTAAAAATAATCTGTTTCCGTAAAGGGTTTACTTATTTTATTGTAACTGTATCTTTTCTGGTTGAATTTAGCTCTAATTTGTTAAACAAAGTTTTTTTGTTACATTTTTTTAAAATTGAATTATTTTGGGGAAATTTTCTTCCTAAAAATTCAAATATTCAACTTTTGGATAAAAGCGAACTGTTTCAGTTCAAAATTCATTTGTTTTGTTAATTACATTTAAAAATTATTGTTGTAATATTTAAACCTTCAACTTTTTGGCCGGAAATTTAATTACTTGGTTCCACTTGATTATTTTTTAAATTTATGATGTATGATTAAAAATTTAACTGTTTATTCAAAAAAGTTTGTTTTGTTAAAAATTTATTATTTTAGTTGAAAATTTAACTCTTTGGGTTAAAATGTATTTATTTGGCTAAAAATAATCTGTTTCCGTTAAGGGTTTATTATTTTATTGTAACTGTATCTTTTCTGGTTGAATTCAACTCTAATGTGTTAAACAAAATTTTTTTGTTACATTTTTTTTATTTATTTATTTTGGGGAAATTTTCTTCCTAAAAATTTAACTATTTAACTTTTGAATGAAAGTGGAACTGTTTCAGTTCAAAATTCATTTGTTTTGTTAATTATTTCAAAAAAAATTAATGTTGTAATATTTAAATCTTCAACTTTTTGGCTGGAAATTCAATTACTTGGTTAGAATGGATTATTTTTTAAATTTATGATGTATGATTAAAAAATCAACTATTTCTTTACAAATATTTTGTTTTGTTAAACATTTATTATTTTAGTTGAAAATTTACCTCTTTGCGTGAAAATGTTACTATTTCGTTGAAATTTTTTTTGAAAATTGGTTTGAAATTAACTTTCTTACCAATAATTCATATTTCAGTGTTAAAAAATTAAAATATTAAAATACCTATAGAATTTTACATTTTGATACCTACAATAGGAAAATGAAACTCTCATGAAATATTTTTATCACATTTATTTAAAATAGAATACATGATGCTTTGCGTAAATGTATCATATTTTAATGATTCTGAAAAATTTATTATTTGAAAAAAATGGCACTTTAAAAATGTTGTTTGCTTCAAGAACAATGACGACTTTTGCGAACAAAGTTACTTTATCATGCCAAAAAAACATTTAGTTTTTATTACTCTCATTATAATTAATAAGAAAATAAAATTAGTTTGTAAGATATATTTTCGTCAATATAAATCATCCGAAATCTGTAATTTGAGTTTACTCAGGGGATTTTGTTTTTACGTTCAACTACCCACTGTAGGAAGGTTTCCCCTATTTAAAGACATTAAGGTTTGTCTGCATACAATTTGAGTGAAATCAATTTTATTTCCATTTTTATTAAACAGAGGAAACGGACAAAATTATTTGGATAAGTGAATGTAATCCAACTTGATTGAAAATGGGCTTCAAGGCAGTTCCATCCCGGAGAGAAGTTATGAAATATCGAGCCAATCAAACATTTCAGAGGGTTTATTGGCTTCGCATCAAATAATTGGGACGTAATTTTATCAGCCTATCGTGAAATAAGTTTTCTACTTGATGAAGAAATGTTATTCCGAACCGCCGGTTACATTTCGGTTCATGGATTTTATTTCTCTTACACCAAGATTCAATTAAATATTTGTAAAATATTTGTCCTGGGGTTCAATATTTAGGTTGGAAAATAAGTTCGTTTTGTTTTTTTAGACAATTGATCAATATTTATTGTATAGAGAAAACAAAATTCTCTTAACATATTTTTTTAAACTTCATTATACCGCATTCCTAAAAAGCATGGGGCTCATTAGGTAAGTTTCAAAAATCACCTAAATCGGGGTTTTCATAAAAAAAATTTCTTGGAAGTCAGAGAAAAGTCAGTGATTTAAAAAAAATTTGCAAAACTAAAAAAAAAAACTAAGTCACTCTTAGTAACTTTTTTCTCAAATTACTTTTTACGCATTTCTCAATGATAAAGTAGCTATAGCCAGTTTTTTCAATAATACCCATTTCCTACTTTTCCTGAATCAAAAAAATATGTATTTCAGGGTATTTTAAAATATTCAAAGAAATTTTTAATAGATTTTTATAACTTAAATGGATTCCATCAGATTTGAAAGATTTTATAGTATTTAAAAAAATTCTATCGAATTTAAAAACCTTCGAAACATCATTAAGGGATTTCAAAAGATTTAACTGAATTTGAAATAATTTAGGATGATTTAAAAGATTCCACGGAATTTAAAATAGATTTTAATAATTTTAGAGCTTTAAACAGTTTAAGGAAATTCTAAGGATTTCAAAGGGTTTGCAATATTTTAGGGTATTTTAAAAGATACTAAGTAATTTTAAATAGATGTTAATCATTAAAATGTATATAATAAAGTTTGAGATGCTTTAGGGTATTTAAAAAATTTTCGGAAAATTTTAAAAGAAATTTATTAATTTTTAGACAAAAATTTGCAAAGAACTTCAAAATATTTCAAAGGATTTGCAATATTTTAGGGAATTTAAAAAGATTCTAAGGCTGTTTCAAGACATTAAAAATATTTCAAGGTATTTCAGGAAATAATAGATTTCGAAGAATATATTCACAAGAATTGAGGAATTTCGTAGGATCTCAAATATTTTCAAATATTTTGACATGCGTCCAAAGATTTTCAAGAATTTCTAAACTTTTTGGATGCCTCAAAAAATTCCAAGGAACTTCTTAATATCATGAAAAGATTCAAGGGTTTTCAAAGCATTTAAAAGGATTTGGAATTTTCTAGGGACTTTTTAATACTGCCAACGAATTTTCACGCCCTTTCAAAAATTTCAGGGGATTTAAAAAAATGATAGAGGATTTGTAAAACTTATAAAGTTCTTAGGCATTTTAGAAATTTTTGAATATTTGAAGGTATTTTAAATATATAAAAAAAACTCAGAGACTTTTCCAGCAATTTAATTATTTTAAGAAATGTAAAGAAAATGTTCAATTAATGAATTTGAGAAATCTTAGAAGCCATAATATTTTTTTAATTTATCAGAGTTTTTTTAAATTGCCAAGAATTTTTCAGTTGGTTTCAATCATTAAAATGGGATTTCAAAAGATTTGATTTATTATAGCGAATTGAAGATTTCAAATTTTTTGATAGCGTTTCATAATCTGTAGGAATTTCAAACCAATTTGAAATTTTTTAGAATATTTTAAAAATACAAAACATTTTTAATTGATTTAAATAATTTAATGGATTTTTAAAGGAATTTTATGAGTTTAAGGGTTTCAAAAAATTTGCATGCAGTTTTTCACAGTTTCTTGAATTTTTGAAGATATGGAAAGATTTTACAGTATCTATAAGGTTCAAGGATGTTTTCAAAGATCCTAAGGTATTTTTTAATTTTTCAGGATTTCAAATATTTTCAAATATTTTGAGATATTTTCAAAGATTTTTAAGAATTTTAAAACTGTTTGAATGACTCAAAAAATTCCGAGGAATTTCTTAAAATCATAAAAAGATTCAAGGGGTTTCAATACATTTAAAAGGATTTGAAATAGTTTAGGGATTTGTTAATACTGCCAAAGAATTTTCACGCCCATGAAAAAATTGCAAGGGATTACAAAAAATGATAAAGGATTTTTAAAAATTATAAAGTTCTTAGGTATTTTAGAGATTTTTTAATATTCGAAGGTATTTTCCAAATATTACAAAAAAATTTAGAGAATTTTCAAGGACTTTAATTTTTTTAAGAAATGTTAAGAAAATTTTCACTAAATTATTTTACGGGATTATAGAAGCTCTTTTAATATTTTAATTTATCAGAGTTTTTTTTAAATTGTCAAGAAATTTTTAAGCCCTCTAAAAAATGACAGAAAATTTCAAAAGAGTAGATTTTGAAGAATATATTCACAAGAATTGAGGAATTTCGTAGGATTTAAAATATTTTTAAATATTTTGAGATATTTCCAAAGATTTCCAAAAATTTCAAAACATTTTGTATGCCTCAAATAATTACAAGGAATTTCTAAAAATCATTAAAAAAATTCAAGGGATTGCAAAATATTAAAAAAAAATTCAAGGGATTTAAAAACATTTAAAAGGATTTGAAATATTTTAGGGACTTGTTCATATTGCAAAAGAATTTCCATGCCCTTTCAAAAATTTCAAGGGATTAAAAAAAATGATAAAGGATTTGTAAAACTTACAAAGTTCTCAATTATTTTAGAGATTTTTAAATATTCGAAGGTATTTTCCAAATATTACAAAAAAAATTAGAGAATTTTCAAGGACTTTAATTTTTTTAATAAATGTAAAAGAAATGTTCATTAAATGATTTTAAGGGATTTTAAAAGCTCTAATAATATTTTAATTTATCAGGTTTTTTTTTTATATTGCCAAGAGATTTTCTACACCTTGAAAAAATGACAGAAAATTTCAAAATAGTATAGAATCTTAAATATTTAGGGCATTTAAATTTATTCTAAAGGATTTTCAATTGGTTTTAATCATTAAATGGGATTTCAAAGGGTTTGATTTATTCCAGGGATTTAAAGATATCAAATTTTTATATTGAGTTTAATAATCTGTAGGAATTAAAAAAAATTTGAAATATTTCAGAGTATATGAAAAAATACAAAACATTTTCAATTGATTTCAGTAATTTAATTGATTTCTAAAGAAATTCAATGATTTTAACGGATTTGAAAAAAAATTTCATGCAGTTTTACAGTGCCTATAAGGCTTTAGGATGTTTTCAAAAATTTCAAGGTATTTTCTATTATTCACAAAGATTTTAATGATTTTAAAACATTTTAATGGATCTTCAGGTGTTTAAATCAGTTTTTCAGGATTTCAGGAAATTTCAAAGAATTAGTTCGCAAATAGGTTTCAAAAAATTTGAAGAGATTTTAAAAGATTTTTTGCAATTGGCATTCACCTTGAATTTTTGTAAACTCTTTAAATTAAATCAAAATTGACGTATTTCTTAAAAATAACTTAACTGATTCTGAATTCACTTAATTGAATGTATTTTTTTGAATTTTTAAAAAACTTATTTATCAAGTCCATCATAAATTTTTTTAAACTTACTTTTAATTCTGAAGAATGTCATAAGATTCTTTTAAATTTATTTGCATTTCCCGAAATTCATTTTAAAATAATGGAAATCAATTATTTTTTTAAAAATTGGTCTCTATTGCTTTGATTTTTGTTTAATTTACCTCGAATTTTACAGGTTTTATAATAATATAAAATTAACAGAAATTAATTTTTGGAGAGTAAAAATTCTTATCTTTTTCTATATATTAATATGCAATTGAAAAAAAAAATTATTTTTTTGCAACGACCCTATTTCCTTAACAAAAACGAGTTCTTTAATTATGGTTCACTCTGTTCGAGGGTGAAGCCGTTCAGAAAATTGAAAAAAGTTATTTTTTTATTTACAGCGTGGTTCTTTTGAAGAAAAGGATAATGAAGAGAAGGGTATGAAAAAGCTGCACGCGAGGAGATTCCGCTGCCGTTTTTGAGAAAACCACTTCCGGTATTTAGCGAGTCATAGTGCGAGAAACGATAAAAGATAAAAAGTACCTCACGAATGACGATGTTAATTACATTCAGTACCATGGTTCTTATTTGCAAATTCCACGTTTGCTTAAGAGTGATATGCAAACGCAAAACTACGTTTTACGAATTCAGAGTTTTATCAGTTAGGAGACTGGTAAGTCGTGACAGTTATAAAGTACTCAGTTTGAAAAAATAAAATATTCAGTTTTTTCTCGTTGGTTAGTTCTACACTCTATGACGTTTTATCTGATTTTAAAAAGCGATTGTAACGAAATTAAAAAAAAAAAATTTCATAAAATTAGGGAAAATGAAGGAAGTTTGAAAAAAACGGCAAAAGTCAGACAATTTTTGTAAGAATCCCTTTAAGTAATTATCAAGAATAATCAGGGTTGTCGAAAAGTCACTTTTAGTACCTTTTTTTCTCAACTAAATTTTTAATCACTTTTTAAAAATAAAGAGATCAACTTACATTTTTTAGTCTATTATTAAATTTTTTTAAGAATCTTCAAGAGCTTATAAAAAGGTTTTCAAAGATTTTAAGTGTATTTTGGGGTGTTTAAAGATATCCAAAGAATTTTATTAATTTAATGCATGTCAAAGGAATTCACGATATTTTACGAAATTTTAGGGAATTTTTAAGAGCTTTAAAAGTTTTAAGGTATTTTAAAAGCTTTCAAATGATTTAAAATATGTTTTATAGGGTAATTTTACAAATTACAAGAAATTTTCAAGAGTTAGCTAATTAGTTAATTAATTAATTCCAGGAATTTCAAAATATTTTAAAGGACCTAAAGTAATTTTAGACTCAGAGAATACTTTAGGATACTTAAAAAACACAGCCTGAAAGATATTTAAGAGATTTAAAAATATTTCAAAGAATTTTTCATTGATTTAAAAAAATAATTTAAAGGGAATTCCATGAATTAGAAATATTCTAGATAATCATAGAAGATTCCAAGATAATTTTAATTGAGTTTATTAATTTAAAGGAATTTCGCAGAATGAAAAATATTTTAGCTTACTACAAAAGATACAACAGATTTCAATGCTTTGAACGGATTTTAAAGGATTTTGAGGAATTTTTGGAAAATCCAAGGAATTTTTAAAAGCTGTGAAAAGTTTCTGAAAATTTCCAATGCTTTGAGAGGATTTAAAATATGTTTTAGTATTTAAAAATATTCCGAAGAGACTTTAATAGATTTCAATAATTTGAAGGGATTTTAAAGGATTTTTGGGTATTTAACCAAATTAAAGGAATTTTTAAAATTATTAAAAGTTTCTGGGTATTTCAAGAGATTTCAACGGATTTGAAATATTGTAGGTTATTTAAAAAAATTCAAAGACATTTTCAAAAGCTTTAAAAAATTTCAACTTGTTCCAAAATATTTTAAAGGAATTAAAGTAATTTGGGGTATTTCAAAACATTAAAAGGAATTTTCAATTGAGTTTAGTAATTTAAAGAAATTTCAATTGATTTAAAATACGTTGGAATATCTTAAAGATTCCAGGGCATCTTCGATCGATTGCAATAATATGAAGGAATTTCACAGACTTTGAAATATTTTAGTGAATTAAAAAAGATTCAATATATTTTAACGATTTAAAGGGATTTCAAAGGATGTGAAAATTTTTAGAGTATTAAAAAGAATTGTAAAGAATTTTTAAGAGCTTTAAAAGTTTTGTGGGATTTCCGAAGATTTTAAATTATTTTAAATATTTTAGGAAACTTTAAAAGATTCTGAAGCATTTTCTAAAAATTTAAAAAACTTTCAATGTGATTTTAAAGAATTTACCGGAATGTCAGAAGAAATGAAAACATTTTATAAAATCTAGAAGAATATATTGAAAGATTTCGAATGCTATTATAAGATTTCTAAGGATCTAAATGATTTTCAGTGCATTTAAAAGCTCACAGGTATTTTAATAAATTTCCCAGGATTTCAAAAAAATATAAAATATTGTAGGATATTTTGAAACTTTTAAATGAATTTTTAATCGAGTTTAACAATTTAAATGGATTTCAAAGAATTTTATAGATATAAGGGTATATTTAAATTCAAGTAATTTTAAAGAGCTTTACAATTTTGTAAAGGATTTAAAATAATGTCAAAAGATTTAAAAAAACTTAAGGATTTTATTCATATAAAGTACATTTAAAAAGCTTTTATTGGGTTTTAAACAATTTCAGAAGATAAGGAACGACGTTGCATGACCTATAGGGTTTTCAAATATTTAAAAAGATTTCAAGGGATTTCATAAGATTTCCTAGGATTTAAATGATCTTAAGGAATTTTAAAAGCTCTCAAGGTATCTTAATACATTTTTGCAATTCATTTAAATTAATTTGAAATTTACGCTAAATTCCTTTTAATTATTTTAAATTCTTTGGAATTGTTTTAATTCACTGTAATTCTTATAAGACTTATTTCTATGTTTTTATTTTTTTTATTTTTTGTGAAATTCAACATTTAGTCTTTTAAATTCATCTTCAATCCTTAGAAAAATTATTGAATTGTTTAAAATTATCTTAAATTTTTCTAAAATGGTTTCAAAGTTATTGATTTAATTTTTGTTTATATTTTTAAATCATAAAAAAGTATTGTGAAGAAAGTAGTAGAATTTTTAACTAAATACATGAATTTTCAAAAAAAGTTTTTCATTTTTTATTCAAAAAGACATATTTACAACAAAATAAATGAATTTTTAACCCCCAAAAAAATACGGGAAGTTTTTTTCCTAAAATAAATTTGATATTCGTCACTAGCTGCATTTTCATCTCGAAAATATAACTTTTCAATATGAACGTTAATTGTTTACTAACTAGTTTAATTTTTAAATAAAAAGTTTAATTTAGAACGAAACATTGTAATTTTCTGCCAAAATATCTAGTTAAATTTTTAACTAAAAATATGAATTCACAACCAAAAGTTCCCTTTCAATAAAATAATTAAATTTTTTATCAAATTGCTTAATTCGTAACCAAAATTAATATATTTTCAACCAAGAAGATTGATTTTCTATCAAAGAAGACGAATTTCAAAAAAAAAAATTCAAACAAGGAGATTAATTTTACATGCTTTATGTTACATGATTTTTTAACCATACAATTAAATTTTCATCCTTGAAAAAAATTCAGATTGTTAGTTAAAAATTAAATTTGAAATTTTGGCAGAAAATTTCACTGTTTCGCTATTAATTAAACTTTTGATTTAAAAATTAAACTAATTAGTAAGCAATTAACTTTTATATTGAGAAATCATATTATCTATTTGAAAATTCAACTGCTGATGAATATCAAATTTATAGTATGAAAAAACCTTACCGTATTTTATTTTTGGGCAGAAAATTAATCTTCTTTGTTGAAAATATATTCATTTTGGTTAGCAGTTAACAATTTGATAAAAAATTAAATTATTTTATTAAAAGGTAACTTTTTGTTGTAAATTCATATTTTTAGTTAAAACATAAACTAGATATTTTGGCAAAAAATCCCACTGTTTCGTTCCAAATTAAACTTTTTATTTGAAAATTAAACTTATTAGCAAACAACTAACTTTCATATTGAAAAATTATATTTTCGAGATAAAAATTCAATTACTGATGAATATCAAATTTATTGTATGAAAAAAGCTTCCTGTATTTTCTTTTTGAGCAGAAAATTAATCTTTTTCGTTAAAAATTGATCTATTTGACTATGGTTTGACCTATTTTGTCAAAAAAATATTTTTATTAAATTCAACAAGGAAGATTGATTTTCTGCCCAAACAGAAATTACGGAAAGCTTTTTCATACAACAAATTTGATGTTCGTCAGTAGTTCAATTTTTATCTCAAAAAAATAATTTTTAAAATGAAAGTTAATTGTTTACTAATAAGTTTAATTTTTAAATAAAACATTGAATGTAGAACGAAACAGTGGAATTTTCTTCCAAAATATCTAGTTCAATTTTTAACTAAAAATATAAATTTACAACAAAAAGTTACCTCTTAATAAAATAATTAATTTTTTTATTAAATTTTTTAATTAATAACCAAAATTAATATATTTTTGATCAAAAAGATTGATTTATATTAAAGAAGACGTATTTTCAACAAAAAATTCAAACAAGGATATTAATTTTTCATGCTTTTCATTACATACTTTGGACCATTTGAATTTAATTTAAGAGGATTAATTTTCTGCCCAAAAAGACGAATTTTCAACAAAAACTTTAAATTGCGGCAAAATAGTTTAATTTTCTATAAAATTCCTTAATTTTAAAACCAAAAGAATTGACTCTTGGCCTAGAGAACTAATTTTCTACCAAAGAAATCCAGTTTTTAACGAATTACATGAATTTTCTACCCAAAAATAAAATACGGGAAGGTTTTTTTATACTATAAATTTAATATTTATCAGCAGTTGAATTTTTAAATAGAAAATATGATTTTTCAATGTAAAAGTTAATTGTTTACTAATTAGTTTAATTTTCAAATAAAAAGTTTAATTTAGAGCGAAATAGTGGAATTTTCTGCCAAAATATCTAGTTTAATTTTTAATTAAAAATAAGACATTACAACATAAAGTTACATTTTAATAAAATAATTAAATTTTTTATGAAATTGTTTAGTTCTTAACCAAAATAAATATATTTTCAACTAAGAAGATTGATTTTCTATCAAAGAAGACGAATTTTAAACAAAAAATTCAAACAAGGAGATTAATTTTCCATGCTTTACATTACATGCTTTTTAAACCATACAGTTAAATTTTGATCCTCGAAAAAGAATTTTGGACCATTTGAATTTGATAAAAAAATTTTTTTGCATCAAATAGGTAAAATCCTAGCCAAATAGATTAATTTTTAACAAAGAAGAATAATTTTCTGTCCAAAAAGACGAATTTTAAAGAAAAACTTTAAATTTTGACAAAATAGTTTAATTTTCTATCAAATTCTTTAATTTTAAAACCTAAAGAATTGACTCTTGACCTAGAAAATTAATTTTCTACCATAGAAAATCAATTTTTAACGAAATACGTGCATTTTTGATAAGTATTTACATTTTTAACCTAATAATCACCTAAAAAAAACGATTTTTTAACAACATACATTAATTTTAAAACAAAAATAGAAATTTTTAATTCTTAAGTCAGAAAATTAATTTCTTAAAAACAAAAAAAAAAAAAACAAGAATTTCTAACCATTCGAATTTGAAGAAATATACAAATTTTTTAACAGAAAAGTTGTACCCTTAACCAAATAGGTGAATTTTCAACAAAAAAAAGTAATTTTCTACCAAATGATCGAATTTTCAATGTATAAATTAGCCACCTGCTTCTTGTAATTGCTTATCGTTAAATTAATTCACATTAAAACAAATCGAAAGCTTTTGAACTTTTCAAAAAAGCCTTTTTTGGAAAACCCTACACTTTTGAAATCGTTCTATCAGTAAAATATTTTTGTATTAGGAGCGGTTTTTTTCATTTAATGAATTTGATGTTAGAGAATAATCCCTTTCTGGAATAGGGGAAACCCCCTTTTCTGGCGTTACAGTTTCCGTAATCCAGGTTCAACCATATCACACGAAAAAGTTTCTTTGGGGATCCCCACAAGACCAAGTTTACACACGTTTGCAAGAAAGTTTTGTCCCCACACGGACGTTGGGCCACAGCAGGTTCTGTGGGAAAAATCAATAATCTCAGGATATGTTCCACGGATGATATTGCCCGACTCATCATTGATCTGATGCGCGTCTAAACGTTATCCACCATCGAAATCTATACCTACTCGAATCCAGCCGGCCAGGTTTCAACCAGTACCTGGCACCAATGGGCACACATTTAGTCGAATCGTTTCCCTCGGAATCACCATGTGTCGTTTACGGGACAATCAAGTCATTCGAGATCGATTTCAGACAGTTATTAGGGAGGCTAGAATTTCAGACTGTAATTGGACAGACAGGTGGAAACACTTCAGACCAGCCATGAACTCACTCGCCTGGAAATTCGTGAGGGGCCGTCCAGAATAGTATATTGTGCACCAAGGAACGAAAATAGTGCTTTTACGACCTGGCATGAGTTTGCAAAAGCGAAGCGAAGCCGAGGCATAGAAAAGTTTTTGCAAATACGCCACACCGTAAAAACACTTTACTGCCTCGGTACACACGATATTTTTCAGAGTTTTCTCATCATATATTGTCTCAGGTTTGAGGTTAGTTTAAAGGGACGAGTACGGTGCAAATGAGTGCGCGTGGATTCAAGTAACGAACGCGCATGTGCGCGGACCTGATTCGTATTTTCCACGGACAGTAAAGTGCACTTTACCGGCCTAGGTCGGTAGAGTATCCCGCCACTAACAAATGCCTAGTTTGCTGTGGAAGAATATGACAACAAATAACTGGATTTTTGACCCAAAAATATAATTTTTTAATAACAGAGTCAATTTTCTGCCAAGTAGTTCAATTATCGAATAAAAAGATTAATAAAAAAAAAAGTTTAAGTTTAAAATGAAAAGTTTTATTTCCAACCAAATAGCCAAATAGCCAAATTTTATACCGAACTGTTTAAATTTGAAATAAAAAAACCAATCAACCAACATGTTTCTTCAAAAAAGAATATTAATTTTCTACCAAAGAAGGCGAATTTTTAAGAAAACACTTACTTTTTAAACCAAATAAAAAAATTTTCAACCAAAAATGGTACTTTTAAAGTGTTGGTCAGAAATATGAATATAACAACGAATTTCCAATCATTTAAATTAAACAAAAATAAGCAATATGGAGGATATGTAACAAAAAAAACACGAATTTTTAACCAAAAACATTAATTTTTTCCAAAATATTTAAATTTTCAACCCAGAAATATGATTCTTTAAAAACAAAGTAAATTTTCTACCAAATAGTTTAATTATTGCGTACATTGTTTATTTTTAACCAAATATTTGAATGTTCAAGCAAAATAGTTTAATTTTTATCGATAAAAAAGGTTTTCATAAAAAAAATCGAATTTTATTTAAATAAAAAAAAATTAATTTTCAACTAGTTTAATTCAAAGAAAAGTTGACTAATTTTCAATGTTAAGCAAACAAAAATGTAAACTTTCAGTTGAACAAAATAAGTTTTTATAAAAAAGAAAAGAATTGTTAACAAGAAATAAATAGAAATTATTGTCGATTTTTTTGACAAAAAATGAATAATTCTTAACCAAGAAGAATAATTTTTTATCGAACAATTCAAATTTTTAACAAAATACAAGGATTTTTAACCAAATAGTTAAATTTTTATCTAGAAAATATAATTTTTTAATTAAAATATAAAATTTTAATGATATAGTTACATTTCCAATTAAAAAATGTAACCCCAAAAAAAAGAAGGTTTTCATCATAATAATTCAATTTCCGACCAAAAAGATTAATTTTCGACCGAACTGATTAAATTTGCAATAAAAATATGAAGTTTTAACAAAAAATGTAACTTTTAGCAAAATATTTTAATTTTCTACCAAGTGGTCGAATTTCTAAAAAACATGTTTTTCAAATAAGAATATTAATTTTCTACCAAAGAAGGTGAATTTTGAACAAAAAACATTTTAAACCAAACAGTAAAATTTTAAACTAAATAAAAAAATCTTTAACCAAAAATGTAACGTTTAAAGTTTTGGTCAAAAAGATAAAAAAAAAAACTAATTTTCAATCATTTAAATTCAACCCAAAATGAGAAGTATGAGGATATGTAACCCAAAAACCGAATTTTTAACAGAATACATTAGCTTACTACAAAATATTAAAAATTTCAACCCAGAAACATGATTCTTTAAAAACAAAGCTAATTTTCTACCAAATAGTTAAATTTTTGAGTACATTATTTATTTTTCAACCATATATTCGAATTTTTTTGTAATATAGTTTAATTTTTATCGTTAAAAAAAGTTTTGATAAAAAAATCGAATTTTTTTTTAACTTAAAAAAATTAATTTTCAACTAGTTTAATTCAAAGAAAAGTTGACGAGTTTTCAATTTTTAGCAAAAAAAATCTAAACTTTCAGTTGCACAAAAAATAAATATTTATAAAAAAGAAACGAATTGTTCATAAGAAATAAATATGAATTACTGTTGATTTTTTTTTACCAAAAAGGAATAATTCTTAACCAAAAAGAAAAATTTTTCATATAACAAATTTAAGTTTCAAATGCAAAGTTTAATTTTTAACCAAAAAGCCAAATTTTATATCCAACTGTTTAAATTTGCATTGAAAAATATGAAGTTTTAACAAAAAATTTAACTTTTAGCCAAATAGTTTAACTTTCTACCAAATTGTGGAATTTCTAAAAAACTTTTGTTTTCAAATAAGAATCTTAATTTTCTACCAAAGAAGGCGAATTATTAAGAAAACACTTGAAAACTAAATAGTGGAATTGTCAATTAAATAAAAAAATCTTGAACCAAAAAATGTAACGTTTAAAGTTTCTGTCTAAAAGATTATTAAAAAAAACAAATTTTCAATTATTTAAATTTAACCTAAAGTGAGAAGTATGAGGATATGTAACCCAAAAATCGAATTTTTAACAAAATACATTCATGTTCTACAAAATATTTAAATTTTCGACCCAAAAATATGATTCTTTAGGGAACAAAATTGATTATCTACCAAATAGTTTAATTTTTATGTACAAAGTTCATTTTTTAACCAAATATTTAAATTTTCTAGCAAAATAGTTCAATTTTTATTGATAAAAAAGTTTTCATAAAAAAATCGAATTTAAAAAAAAATTCATTTTGAACTAGTTCAATTCAAAGAAAAGTTGACGAATTTTTGATTTTTAGCAAACAAAAATCTAAACTTTCAGTTGAACAGAATAAATTTTTATAAAAAAGCAATAAATATATATTATTCTTGGTCTTTTTACCAAATAGAAATAATTCTTAACCAAGAAGAATAATTTTCTACCGAACAAGTTAAACTTTTAACAAAATACACGGATTTTTAACCAAATAGTTAAATTTTTAACTAGAAATGATAATTGTTCAATTAAAAAATAAAATTTTAATGAAATAGTTACATTTCCAATTAAAAAATTGTAATCCTAGAAAAAAGAAGATTTTTCAAAAGAGGATTAGTTGAATTTGCAGGTCTAAATCTTCTAAATTGAAAACATTTCAAAAGTAAAACGTCAGAATTACATAATTTTTAATTATAATATGTAATTTTTAACACATTTTTATTTAAGAGTCTTCGATTTTAAAGATGTTGAATTGAAGACTTTTTAATATTTAATGTGCATAATAGAAAACAATAAAATTTTAAATGCTATATTTAGAACACTTCAATTCAAAAAAATTCAAAAATGAAATTCGAAAGTTTTATAATTGTTTATACATGTATCATATGTTACGTAAAATAAATAAAAATAATTTAGGAGTTTTGGGCTGTAATGAACTAAATTGTATTTTACAAGACATAGCTAAAAATATTTGAAACAATTATTTAAGTATATGTATATAATTATTAATTTTTCGTAACTAAAATTGATTTACAAAGGCGAAATTTCGAACATGCTATAATTGAGAAATTCCAATTTCCAAATGCAGATAGGGTCTGAATTTTCAATTACATCACAAGAGCTTTGAGAGTGGCTTTAAAATGGAAATGCAATCATAGCAGCATTTATTTTCAAAAGCTTTAAAATTTGAATTTCAATCTGCTAACAATTTAAAATGTCTGACGGACTTTTATTTGTAGCATCAAGGTGTGATTGTTTTTACCTCTTGTTCTCTTTATCAATTTTGTTTATTCTGTCACTTCGAAGGAAACTTTCATTATTCATGAAATCCCTTCGAATCTGTTTTCATTACAAATTTACCATAAATATATTGCTTGTGCATATTTTGTATCGTAATTAAAATTTATTAATAAATTGTGTAAAATTGGAGGATAACAGTTAGTCTGAAAATCTCCTATAATTCCTATTTTTGAGAACTTTTGCCATTTTTCCATTTTTTAAGGCTGTGATTAATTTTTCAAATACAAACCTCTATCACTCAAAAATGCGGGCTACAATCCGTAATGTGCACCTATGAGTATCAGGACGGATTGAAAATATCGATCTTTTGTGGATAGAGATGATTCAGTTTTTCTCATTTTATAAATATGTAAATAAATATATAATATATAAATTTCAAACAGACAAAAAAATCATTATATATATATATATATATATATATATTACATGATAGATGTTTTTCTCCTTATGGTCTTAAATCAATTTTTTTTAGAATATTGAGTTTTTTTGACACACTTTCTGTCGTTTGAATTTTTTATACAGTAGTTAAAGAGCTTTCATTCGTATAATAATAAGACGGAAATTTATTTTAAAATAAATTGGGAAATAATTCTAAAAATTTAACTTCTTGAGCTCATTTTAAAAATACGTCTTCAAAAATTTTTTCTAACTCCTCAAGATATGTTTAGAAATGTAAATTCTCATAAAAATTATCATATTTTAATATATTTTTAGCATTATTTGTAAAATTATAATTTTACTTTTTCTCAAATCATGTAGTTGGTGCAATAATTATTTAAAATTTTGCTACTTTTTGCACTATATTGGATCCTAGAGTACAATCTAGGCCGACCGTTCCTAGCACGCTGATGTATTCGCGCGCGAATAAGACTTAGATTACATATAACTTAAATTAACATCAAGAAATAGGCATTCACCTTTGTTCCATATTTCACTACTTTTCCTTCTTTAAACGGACTCTATTTTAATACCGACTGCAGTCACAGGAATCATGGCGATTCAGCAGTTAAATTTCAGAAAACATATGTTGGGGAGTCGTCCTAAGTCGGCACTGTGGTTCGAGCTGGCTTCCTCGCGTTTCTAACATGGACGTAATTTACGCTTACAATTCTGACTTTAGTTTTCGCTTGACAACGTGAATTTTTCATGCAAATAGAATTCCATTTTCTTCCATTCTTGTGATGCAGCTACAGGTGTGTAAATACTTTGAAAAGATAAATCGGATAAGTGCGTTGGTCTCTGTTTTTTGTGTGCTTGCGTCTGATAAAGTCGATTTTTTATTCGTATCTGTTTCCTTTACGCAATAGCATGAAATGTGTAGTTGTCCTGAGTAGGCACCAAACAGGTGGCCCTAAGTCTGAACCTTTTTTTGTTGCTTTTGTTGCTTTTTGTATGTTATTTTATTATGAGTCAATTCCATTCCACACGTCTCTTGTTGGTTTTTTTAGGTTGGTTGTGTTTTGTCTTGTATTTTCAAGCCATAGAGGAAATCAAACAGAATGCGACAAAGCAGCTTTTGGCGATTTTTGGGTCCCCAGAATGATAATCGCCTTGGCATTAGGAAAAAAGATTCTTTGTTTCGAACAAAATTTGTTTCAGTTAAACAAAAATATTTATCGGCTCTCAGTCAAAGAAAAGTTTCTAGTTGTCCGAAAAAATTGGGGAGTTGGAAAAGGGATGGACTAGTTGTCCCGAAAATTCAAAACTAACCAAGCCTATGAAAAATATTTTACTAATTATCCCGAAGTTCGGCACAATGAGACACTTTGAAAAATGTTTCTTTCTTTAATTTTAAATTGTTTCCTGCAATTTGAAGTTACTTTTTATTGAATGAAAATATAATGTAAATTGAAGAAACAGTTCCTTTAATTGAAAATAAATATTGTGCTGACGGGTCAAATCGTTTTCACGTGTCTAGAATGTAACATGATTTTTTTTAGCAAAGAAATTTTTATTTTCCTTTGCATCAGAAGTCAAGTTTATGACGCGCTAAGTTTACGATTTTTTTATGTTTCTATATTAAACTTGTTTGGTAGACGTTTTCTTTCAAGAAAACCATTACCTGAAATGATAAAAAAAAAACTAATTGACTTTCCATTTTTATCTTCGCAGGACTTGTAAACGACATTTTAAGACATTTGTGAAAAAAACTGTAGTCATAAATTAAGTAAAATAATTTGTTATCGGAAAACCCAAAAAGTTTCTAGAAATTCATTTTAATAAAAATAATTCTTCAAACTTGCTTTTTTTATGAATAATTTAAAAAAGATGGCCTAACATCAATAAAATTAGCAGTTATAAAACTTAAGAAAAGGACCAAAATATGCAATTTTCAATATTTTAAGTTTTTTCAATTCTTTAAACATTATCTTAGAATTACTTACAATTGAGAAAATTCTTTAGATGATTTAACATGGTATTCCTTTTATACAGTTAAAAGAAAAAAAATGTCTCATTTTTTATTCTGAATTTTGATCCTGTGGTGAAACCCTTTTCATGAAAAAGTAAGTAATTAAAAAAATTAAATAATAAATTTTTAAACTGTTGATAAAGTCCATGAGTTTTGTGATATTATTCATTTTTCTTATAATCACATAAAGGTAAAAAAAATCGCATCTAACAATCCTAAGTTTAAGGCAAAACTTCAATTTCGTAAAAAAATATTTCAAAAAACTTCAAATTTCAATGTTTTCGAAAAATTGGAATAATTTTGAAAATAATTCACATTTTCTCCAGTTCGTTGCCTCATTTTAAATGTAGATCTTTGTTGTAGAATTTAGAATTAGAATTTATTTCCTAATACTTAATCGAAATACAAAAAAGATCTACATTTAAAATGAGGCAACGAACTCGAGAAAATGTGAATTATTTTCAAAATTATTACAATTTTTCGAAAACATTGAAATTTGAAGATTTTGAAATATTTTGTTACGAAATTGAAGTTTTGCCTTAAACTTAGGATTGTTAGATGCGATTTTTTTTTACCTTTATGTGATTATAAGAAAAATGAATAATATCACAAAACTCATGGACTTTATCAACAGTTTAAAAATTTATTATTTAATTTTTTTAATTACTTACTTTTTCATGAAAAGGGTTTCACCACGGGATCAAAATTCAGAATAAAAAATGAGACATTTTTTTCTTGTAACTATATAAGAGGAACTCCATGTTGAATCATATAAGAAATTTCCTCATTTGTAAGTCATCCTAAGATAATGTTTGAAAAATTGAAAAAACTTAAAATATTAAAAATTCCATATTTTTTCCCTTTTCTTAACTTTTATAACTGCTCATTTTGGGTTTTTCTATAACAAATTCTTTTACTTTTACTGTTTTCTTTTTCTTTTACTGTTTGACTACAGTTTGTTTCATAAATATTAATTATTTCCAAAATTATTCCAATTTTTCGAAAACATTGAAATTAAAAATTTTTTAAAATATTTTTTACGAAATTGAGGCTTTTCCTTTGACATAGGATTGTTAGATGCGATTTTTTACCTTTATGCGATTATAAGAAAAATAATTAATATCACAAAATTCATGGGCTTAATCACCAGCTCAAAAATAAGGGTGCATATAATTTTATTGGGTACTTTACAACCAAAGGTTTAGCAAAAAAATAAATTAATTAAAAGAATCGCTTAAATTTTGAGTTTCACGTGCTTCTTTAATATTATTTAGGCAAACAATATTTAAAAAAAATATAAAAGCCATATTTTAAAAACTATATTTTTATATTATACTATATTTTCTTAAGTTTTCTTTACCCAAATAATATTTAAAAAAACACGTGGAACTTAAAAACAAATTCATTTTTCACGAAAACGAGTTTCACGACGGGATAAAAATTCAGAATAAAAAATGAGAAATTTTTTTCTTTGAACTATATGAAAGGAATACAATGTTAAATCATCTAAAGAATTTTCTCAATTGTAAGTAATTCTAAGATAATGTTTAAAGAATTAAAAAAACCTAAAATATTGAAAATTGCATATTTTGGTCCTTTTCTTAAGTTTTATAACTGCTAATTTCAATGATGTTAGGACATCTTTTTTAAATTATTCATAATAAAATGCAAGTTTGAAGAATTTTTGTTATTAACATGAATTTCCAGAAACTTTTTGCGTTTTCCAATAACAAATTCTTTTACTTAATTTTTGACTACAGTTTTTTTTTCATAAATGCCTTAAAATGTCGTTTACAAGTCCTGCGAATATAAAAATGGAAAGTCCATTAGTTTTTTTATCATTTCAGGTAATAGTTTTCTTTAAAGAAAACGTCTACCAAACAAGTTTACTATAAAAACATAAAAAAATCGTAAACTTAGCGCGTCATAAACTTGACTTCTGATACAAAGGAAAATAAAAATTTCTTTGCTAAAAAAAATCATGTTACATTCTAGACACTTGAAAACGATTTGACCCGTCAGCACAATATTTATTTTCAATTAAAGGAACTGTTTCTTCAATTTACATTATATTTTTATTCAATAAAAAGTAACTTCAAATTTAGGAAAATAATTTAAAATTTAAAAAAAAAAACATTTTTCGAAGTGTCTCATTGTCCCGAACTTCAGGATGATTATTAAAATATTTTTCATAGGCTTGGCTAGTTTTGAATTTTCGGGGCAACTAGTCTATCCCCTTTCCGACTTTTTTTAATTGATTCGAACAACTAGAAACTTTTTTTCGACTGAGAGACCATAAATATTTTTGTTTACCTGAAACAAATTTTGTTCGAAACAAAGAATCTTTTTTCCTAATGCCAAGGCGATTATCATTCTGGGGACCCAAAAATCGCCAAAAGCTGCTTTGTCGCATTCTGTTTGATTTCCTCTATGGCTTGAAAATACAAGAAAAAACACAACCAACCCAAAAAAACCAACAATCGACGTGTGGAATGGAATTGACTCATAATAAAATAACATACAAATAACAACAAACGCAACAAAAAAAAGGTGCAGACTCTGTTTGGTGCCTACTCAGGACAACTACACATTTCATGCTATTATGTACAGGAAACAGATCCGAATAAAAAATCGACTTTATCAGGCGCAAGCAAACAAAAAGCACAAACCAATGCACTTATCTGATTTATCTTTTCAAAGTATTTACACACCTGTAGCTGCATCACAAGAATGGAAGAAAATGGAATTCTATTTGCATGCAAAATTCACGTTGTCAAGCGAAAACTAAAGTGAGAATTGTCAGCGTAAATTACGTCCATGTTAGAAACGCGAGGAAGCCAGCTCGAACCACAGTGCCGACTTAGGACGACTCCCCCTAACATATGTTTTCTGAAATTTAACTGCTGAATCGCCATGATTCCTGTGACTGCAGTCGATATTAAAATAGAGTCCGTTTAAAGAAGGAAAAGTAGTGGAATATGGAACAAAGGTGAATGCCTATTTCTTGATGTTAATTTAACTTATATGTAATCTAAGTCTTATTCGCGCGCGAATACATCAGCGTGCTAGGAACGGTCGGCTCATTAAACCTAGACTATTCTACGTGGAAACGAGCAGCTACACAGGGGAAATTGTTGTGCAAATACGGGCAAAGCTTAAAGCTTCGCTCGGCATGAGCATTTATTATTCAATGAAGCTGCACGCCAAAAGCTTTTGTAACAGTGCACCCACATACGTATGCAAAAACATCCACACAAGCTTCTTTATCCTGAATATGCTGTGCATCATGCGCTTTAGATGCAGAATCCATACAGTAACTCTCAGTGCACTAACCCCTACAGGAATAGATAAAACTGACGAAAATTTATTTTTAGTTTGTGCGATCAATAGATTAGGGTGGTCCTAGGTCAAGAGAAAGATGGAAATCTGGAAAAACATGCAAGTCAGGAAAAAGTTAGTAAATTTCTGTGAGATGCACTTTAACGAGAGTATTGTCTCGGAACTTTAGTTCAGAGTGGATACAAATTTTGGTTTAAAAAAGAGTACAATATTTGTTTCTGTAGAATTTAAAAATTGTGCAAGAATTTATGAAACGAGACTTTTTAAACTTTCTTGGGCGATATTATTATTTAAAAAATTAATGTTTTATGGAAGACAATTGAACTGGTTTAGTGATCATTTTTCTGTATGGACAAAAAAATTGTTCTCGATAAAAACGTTTTTTTGTTTGTTAAAAATTCAACTGTCTAGTAAAAAACTTATTTTTTTGGTTGAAATTTCAACTGTCGCTGGTTGCAGCCTAATTTGTTTGTTTGAAAATTGTACAATTTAGTAAAAAAATCTTCATTTTGTGCCATCAATAGATTAGGGTGGTCCTAGGTCAAGAGAAAGATGGAAATCTGGAAAAATATGCAAATCAGGAAAAAGTTAGGGAATTTTTGTAAGATGCACTTTAACGAGAGTATTGTCTTGGAACTTTAGTTCAGAGTGCATACAAATTTTGGGTTAAAAAAGAGTACAATATTTGTTTCTGTAGAATTTAAAAATTGCGCAAGAATTTATGAAATGGGGCTTTTCATAATTTCTTGGCCGATATTATTATTTAAGGATGCAACAAGTTTCATATTTGATTTATTCTCATTGTGAGGTTTCATAGAGGCATGACATGGTGGCCTTTTCCTTAATCTTCTTACTTTTCGATGATCTTCATTTAGTTAAACATTATTTGATAGTCAATTAAACAATTTTGTTAAAAAACCAACCTTTTCGGTTACAAATTTAGATAACTTTGTTAAAAATTCATCTTTTTGGGCTTAAAATTCAACTATTTTTGCAAAAAATGTATTTTTTTCAAATTCATGTTTGTGAGGTAAGCATTCTAATGAAATATTTCTTGTTTGGAAATTCAACCAGTGAGAAAGAAAATTAATTTTTTGTGAAAAATTAATATTTTCGTGTGGAAAATTCAATTAAAATCTTTCTCGGTTCAAAATTCAACTATTTTTTGGAATACTTTTTTTTGTTTAAAAACTCATCAGTTTGAGTAAATATCTCATCATTTTTCTGTCTCAAAAGGGAACTGTATGGTTGGAAAGCTTTTCTAGTTGAAAGTATAATTGTTTTGTTAATAAATAATCTCTTTCGTTAAACTAAATTTTAAAAAAAGTTTCAAATTTCAAATATTTTGAATTAAAATATTTTGCAGCTGAAATATCTACTTGGTGCAAGGTTAAACCACTTTGTAAAAAAAGGTATTCTGTTGTTGAAGATTTATCATTTTAGTTCAAAATTCATCTCTTTGATTCAAATTTGAACTATTTTGTTGGCAATTCATATTTTTTAATTGAAAATTCAAAAAAGTGGATAAAACATTAACAAAATTGTTGAAAATTAATTTTTCTGTTTAAAAATTAAACTTATTTATTAAAAAATTGATTTATTAATGTTTAAATCTACTTTATTAACTGCAAATTTAATTGTACCATTTTGTTTTAAAATAATTTTGATTGTAGAATCGAATTTTATAACTGAAAAGTTCCTATTTTTCATTTTTGCCCTAAATTTATTTTTTTCATCTAAAAATTTGACCAATTATTTGAAATTTTATTTTATTTTGGTTTAAAATGTATGTCTTTTGGTAAAAACTTAATTTTTTGTTCATGCAAGCTGTGCATTTTTTTAAATTTATTTTTTTTATGGAAAATTCAGTTATTTGACCAAAATTTCAACTATTTTGTAAAAAGATTAATTTCACCATTCAAAATTCAAGTATTTTGTAAAAAAATAATGTTTTAGTAGAAAATTGGACGGGTTTGTTGATCATTTTTCTGTATGGACAAAAAAAAAATTTCCGATATAATTGTTTTTAACAAAATGACATTAATTTTCTACAAAATATTTAGATTTTCAACCCAGAAATATGATTATTTAAATACAAAGATAATTTTATACAATTAAGTTAAATTTTGTAGTAGAAAGTTCATTTTTTAGCAAAATATTTTAACTTTTTAGCAAAATAGTTCAATTTTTATCGATAAAAAAGTTTTCATAAAAAATCTAATTTTTTCAATCCTAAAAAAATTTATTTTTAACTAGTTTAATTGAAAGAAAAGTTGACCAAAAAGGAATAATTCTTAACCAAGAAGAATAATTTTCTACCGAACAAGTCCAATTTTTAACAAAATACACGGATTTTTAACCAAATACTTAAATTTTTAACTAGAAAAGATAATTGTTCAATTAAAATAATAAATTTTAATGAAATAGTTACATTTCCACTTAACAATGTAATCCTAGAAAAAAAAATTTCAACATAATAGTTCAATTTCCGACCAAAAAGACTAATTTTCTACCACAAATGATAGATTTTCAACAAAATACATGAATTTTCAATTAAAAGGGACACATTTTTAACTCAAAAGTGGACTAGTTAAATTTGCAGTTCTATATCTTCTAAATTGAAAACGCTTTAAAAGTAAATCGTCGTAATCATATCATTTTTAATTATAATATGTAATTTTTAACCAATTTTTATTTAAGATTCTTTAATTATGAAGATGTTAAATTAAAGGTTTATTAATATGATAGGATTATAGTTTAAAAAAATATAACTTTAAACGTTTTTTTTGAAATATCTATGCACTTCAATTTTGAAGATACACTACTGAAAATTCTTCAACATTTAAGATTTTGAATTGAAGACTCTGTAATATTTAATTTGCATAATAGAAAACAATTTAATTTTAAATACTACTCTTAGAACACTTTAATTTAAACAAATTCAAAAATGAAATTCAAAAGTTTTATAATTGTTTATACATGTATCATATGGTACGTTAAATAAATAAAAATAATTTAGGAGTTTCGAAAAAAGTTTCAAAAGAGTACAATATTTGTTTCTGCAGAATTTAAAAATTGTGCAAGAATTTTTGAAACAGGACTTTTTACAATTTCTTAAGCGATATTATTATTTAAGGATGCAAAAAATTTCATATTTGATTTATTCTCATAGTGAGGTTTTATAGAGACATGACATGGTGGCATTTTCCTTAATCTTCTTACTTTTCGATGATTTTCATTTAGTTAAACATTATTTGATAGTAAATTCCATAATTTTGTTGAAAAGATAAACTTTTTGGTTACAAATTTAGGTATTTTGTTAAAAATTCATCTTTTTGGGTTTAAAATTCAACTATTTTTGCAGAAAATTACAAAATAGAACTATTTTGTTGCAAATTAATTTTCTTTAGTTGAAAGTTCAATTGGTTTTTTGATAAATAATCTTTTTTCGTTGAATTAAAATTAAAAAAATGTTTAATTAAAATATTTTTCAGCTGAAATATCTACAATTCATATTTTTTAATTCAAAATTAAAATACATGGATAAAAGGTTACAAACCTTGTTAAAAATGAAATTTTCTGTCTCAAAGTTGAACTAATTTATTAAAAAATCGTTTTATTTATCATTAAAACTAATTTATTAAATGAAAATGTAACTGTACCATTTTATTTAAAAATAATTTTTTTTTGTTGGAATCGAACGAGAAAACGATTTAATTCGTCAGCACAATATTAATTTTCAATTAAAGAAACTGTTTCTTTAGTTTACATTATATTAATATTTGATAAAAAATAACTTTAAATTTATGAAAATAATTTCAAATTAAAAAAAAAATGTTTGAAGTGTCTCATTGTCCCGAACTTGGGGATGATTAGTAAAATATTTTTCATAGGCTCGACTAGTTTTGAATTTTGGGGACAACTAGTCCATCCCCTTTCCAACTCCCCAATTTTTTTGGATAAATAGAAAATTTTCTTCGACTGAGAGTCAATAAATATATTTGTTTACCTAAAACAAATTTTTTTAAAATCAAAGAATCTTTTTTTCCTATGTTATAACTGAAAATTTCCCATTTTTCATTTTTGCCTTAAATTGAGATTTTTCAGCTAAAAATTCGACCATTTCTTTGCAATTTTATTTTATTTTGGTTTAAAATGTATATCTTTTGGTAAAAATTTAATTTTTTTCATGCAAGCTGTGCATTTTTTTAAATTTATTTTTTTAGATGGAAAATTCAGTTATTTGGCCAAACGTTCAACTATTTTGTATAAAAATTACTTACTCCATTGAAAATTCATGTATTTTGTAAAAAAAGTAATATTTTTAGTAAAAAATTGAACGGGTTTGTTGATCATTTTTCTGTATGGACATCAAAATTTTTTTCTTGATAAAAATGTTTGTTTGTTTTGTTAAAAATTCTGTCTGGTAATAAATTTATTTATTTGGTTGAAATTTTAACTTTCGCTGGTTAAAGCTTAATTTTTTTGATTGAAAATTGTACAATTTAGTTGAAAAATCTTCTTTCGAGATTGGAAATTAAACGACTTTGTTAAAAATTGTACTATTTTGTTAAAAAATTTAACTGCTTAGTTTTAAATTCTTCCTTTTGAATTAAAAATTAATCTATTATGGGAGGAAAGACTATTTTTTGCGTTGAAATAAATAAATATAAAATTTGTAGCTTCTAATCTGAAATTTTTTTTCCGGTTATAAAGGATTCCATCTTAAACATGTCACAAGAATAAAATGCTGACAGGGTTCATTGAATTTTAAAAATGTTTTTTCAATAATTTCATATAATTTATAAATTTTTATAAATTTTTTCATATAATTAAAGATTATGTAACTTTCCGATTAAAATATCTTTTCCATAGAAATTTGTGTAATACATAAATTCTGCGAAATAAATTGCTTCGTGTATTGTTCCTTGCCATGCATTAATAATGAAGGTTTTACGACCAACAAACAAAAATATTGAAAAGAACTTTAACCCATATTTTATTTTTACACAGAATCGCTTTTCAACAAATATTGGTCTTCTTTTAATATTGCGCATTTTCAGCAAAATTCATAACTAAAAGTTCATTACTTTTTTAGAATTCCTAAACTCAGAAGTAGCGTTATTTTCCATAAGAGCTAAACCAAAAATGTTTTTATTAGAAAATAAAAGAATTTTCCTGAGGTTACTCTTTATCATTTATCTTCTCATGCGTTGTAACATTGCCAGTGGTTTTTTCACTCCTTTCGCAAATATATTGCTGTGCCAGCAATTTATTTCCAGTGACAGCAAAAATGATACTGTACCCAGTGGGGGATCTGGGGGAGGCTTTGGGGCAAGCGACAGATTATCCCCCTCATATCGCTCACCCTCTACAAAATTCTGGATTCCCTTGTGCATGTAGCGTTCAGAGAATTTTTAATCAATTTCTATAAAGTGAAATAATAATTTTCTTTTTGAATTTAATTAATATAAATATTGTCCCGCATAACAATGTTGGTTGAAAATATTTCTCTGATGTCCTGGAAAATTTCTTGAATTTAGCTCATGTTCCTGGAATTTTTATTTCCTTAAAAAAAATAGATTTTTCAACTTTCTCCATGCTGAAAAAAGGAAGGCGACTCAACCCTCCTTTAGTACATTTTTTTTATTTCTAATTTTTGTTTTATTTAAAAGTCGAAAAAAGCATATTTTAAACCACAAATTGTTCGTTTTATTACAGCGAATATCATAAAGCAGTTTAAAAAAAAAACAAAACAATTTGAATGAAAAATTTTATTTATAATAATATTTTGCGTTCAAATATTGAAAGCAAATTCAGTTTTGCGAGAAAACCTCTTAATCAGCAAAAAGGCAGGGAATCTTATTGAACGGAAAAAGTTAGGGATTTTGAAAAATGTCTTACAAAAGTCAGGCAATTTCTATAAGAGGCACTTTAAATAGCGAGCGAAGATAATAAATTTGAAATTATTTTATTGCGCAGATGAACGATTTTATGTTAAAATTATTACAAGATTAAGATTCTATTATTTGAACATCAGTGTTCAGCAAAAATGGATAGTTGTTTTTTTTTAGTTGTTTTATCTTTAAGATTGTACTTTTAGCTAAAATTTTGATTATTTAGTTGCAACTTTAACTATTTTTATTAAAAAGTTATAATTTCTTTTTGAACTGTCTATCGCTTCATTATTGTTTCAGAAATCATCTTATTTTGGTAAAAAATTAAATTATTTGGGTGAATTTAAAAAAAAAGGTTCAAGGTTCCTTGAAAAAAAACAACTATTGCACTTCAAGATTCATCATTTGTGTTGAAAATTCAGCTCGCTTGTTGAAAATTAAACTATTTTCATGAAACCTAATTATTTGGTTAACATTTTTTTTCTTTAAGTATTCAGGATTCAATTGTTCTGTTAAAAATTCTACTTTCTTGGATAAATTCAACTGTTTTTTATTTTAAATTAAAACATATTTAGGTACAAATTTTAATTTTTTTGTAGAAAATTTTATCTTCTTAACTTAAAAATTCGACAGTTTGGTTAAAAATAAACTGTTTTATTGAGTATTCGAATGTTTGGTAAAAAATTAACTTTTTTGAAAAAACTCGATCTATTTTGTAGAAAATTCATTATATTTGGGTTTAAGATTCATCATTTAATTTAAAAGTTTAATTGCTTGTTGAAAATTTCATCTTTCTGACTTGAAAATTCAACCATTTCGTAGAAAATTAACTTTTTTGTTAAAGGTTTATATTTCTGGTGGAAAATTAAAATATTTGGTTAAAAATTAAACTATCCAGATAAAAATTGAACTATCTAGAATAAAATTTAAATATTTTGTGGAAAATACACTTTTTTGTTGACCGATTATATTTCCAGAATAATAATGCTACTGTTATGTATTGGTGTATTTTGTTGAAAATTCATCCATTTGGCAGAGTTTTAATTTATCTGATTGAAAAATCCATCTTGTTAATCAAAAATTTAACTTTTGTGTTGCACATTCATCTGTTTGGTTTAAAATGTAACCATTTTGTTAAAAAGTTTTTTTTCGTTTAACTCAACTAATTGAGAATTCGAATGTTTGGTTAAAAATTAAATTTTTTGAAGAAAATCGATCTATTTTGTAGAAAATTCATTATATTTGGGTTTAAGATTAATCATTTAATTTAAAAGTTTAATTGCTTGTTGAAAACTTCATCTTTCTGACTTGAAAATTCAACAATTTCGTAGAAAATTAACTTTTTTGTTAAAGGTTTATATTTCTGGTGGAAAATTAAAATCTTTGGTTAAAAATTAAACTATCCAGATAAAAATTTAACTATCTAGAATAAAATCAAAATATTTTGTAGGAAATTAAATTTTGTGTTGACCGATTATATTTCCAGAATAATAATGCTACTGTTTTGTATTGGTGTATTTTTTTGAAAATTCATCTATTTGGCAGAGTTTTAATTTATCTGATTGAAAAATCCATCTTGTTAATTAAAAATTTAACTTTTTTGTTGCGCATTAATCTGTTTGGTTTAAAATATAACCATTTTATTAAACAGTTTTTTTTCGTTTAACTCAACTGGCTTAAAATTCCTCTTTTGTTTGAAAATTAAAATATTGGAGTTATAAATTAAACTTATCGGATTAAAAATTAAATTTTTTTTTGTAAATATTTCGCCTATTTTGTTGGATATTTAATTATTTACTTAGAAATGATTCTTTTTGATTGAAAATGCAACTACGTGGTTGAACTACTTTGTTTCAATTTTTGTCAAGATTCACATGTCTGGTTGAGAATTTGACTTCTCTGTCCTAAATTCGATTTTTTTTGGTTAAAAGTTAATTTTTTTATCTAAAAATCTTTAGTTGAGAATTCATCCATTTTACCGAGAATTCAACTATTTCACTAAAAATTCGTTTTTGATTTCGTTTCATTTAACTAATTGAAAATTTTGACTTTTTGGTTAAAAGTTCATAAATTTTTTTCAAAATTGATCTTTTTGGTAGAAAATCTTAAAATCTTAAGGAATATTGGATTAAAAATTCAATTTTTTTGTAAATAATTCGCTTATTTTGTGGATATTTAATTGTTTACTTAGAAATGATTCTTTTTTTTGAAAATGCAACTACGTGGTTAAACTACTTTGTTTTAATTTTTGTCAAGATTTACATCTCTCTTTAAAACTTTTACTTCTTTGTCATAAATTCGATTTTTTGTTGGTTAAAATTTAATTTATTTATCTAAAAATCTTTAGTTGAGAATTCAACTATTTAATTAAAAATTCGTTTTTTTCGTTTAATTTAACTGCTTTAAAATTTTGACTGTTTAGTTGAAAGTTCAAAAATTTTGTTCAAAATTAATCTTTTTAGTAGAAAGTCATGAAATATTATGGAATATCAGATTAAAAATTAATTTTGTTGTAAATAATTCGCCTATTCTGTTGGATATTTAATTATTTACTTAAAAATTTTTTTTATTGAAAATGCAACTACGTGGTTGAACTACTTTGTTTCAATTTTTGTCAAGATTTACATCTCTGATTGAGAATTTTACTTCTTTGTCCTAAATTCGATTTTTTGTTGGTTAAAAGTTCATTTATTTATCTAAAAATCTTTAGTTGAGAATTCAACTATTTCATTAAAAATTTGCTTTCGTTCGTTTTATTTAACTGGTTTAAAATTTTGACTTTTTGTTTGAAAGTTCAAAAATTTTGTTCAAAATTCATCTTTTTGGTAGAAAATCTTAAAATGTTATGGAATATTGCATATGGAATACGGTGTGATATTTACAATTTAAAAGATTTTCTTTCCCTAGAATTCCCATATTTTTGCTAAAAGTCCCCTATTCTGAGAGATTCTGAATTAAGGTTGTTTTTTTAGGAGGGGGGGGGGGGCTAAGATAAAAATACTAAAATAAAAATTTAAAACCACTAAAATAGCCCTTTAAATTGGTAACGTTGTTTATAGACGATCCTTTATACTGTAAATATCTACGCCCGAACAACCATGTTTGTCCGCATTCCTCGTTAAAAATTCATAACACTAACGAGTGATTTTGCTCATTATCGTGAGTGTACGTCGATGGATGAAAATTTTTAGGGCTCACTGGAGTTTCGCCAGTTATGGTCCATGTGTTTCATTATTAATGGTCCTATCAACACGTCTGCTTATGATTGAACGACGGATGTTATATACGAGTTTGCGGGTTTTAGTTGGTCCTTTTGCAATAGGGTTGGTTTCCAAATGGCAGTACTGTCAATAAATTGATACGAATTTATGGCATCGAATTTTATAGTATAGGTTATACGAAAATAATTATAAAGCACTCTAAACCAAATGTACAGAAAATGGCTCTCAGGAAGCATCTGCATATTACGTCAACCCCCCTCAAAACGTCATGTGATACTATCTAGCACGGACCGAACCATTTTAAAATTTCGCGCCGTACGAGAATAAAAATCACAGCCAAGAAGATGACTTCCACGTCCGTCGTATGTTTTCACAATCAAAGAATTTATAAACGTCACGAATCACTTTTCAGACGGTTCTACAGCCTCATAACATCCCGGTTTCGAATAAAATATCGTACATCACTCGTGGGGTTAGACAGGTACTCACGAGAGTACTACTATTAATAATACTTCTATTTAAGTTCTTTAGATATTTTTTTCGTTCACAAAAATTGATATTATTCATAGATGAAGTTGACTGACAGGTTAAATTAACAGATTAGGGATCACCCATAAAGAATTCTTATTTTTTCCTGGTTTTCAATTAATAGAACTAAATAGGAAAATCAAAGTCGAGCAGTAGGTTTGACGTCGAGGATGATGGTGTGCGTTCGATCGGTAGGGGTCAAATGTCAGATGGACTGCCTTCAAACTCGACTTTAGAATGACTGGCTGATTCACAAAAGGTGCTTTTCTGCAGTTTTTTCTCCCCTGGCCAAATGTCCAGGCAAATGCGAGTGCTTGCAACAAAGTCTGTTGCAGCCGCGGGTTATTATCACTGGTTGTGAATTAATTTATAAAACTCATGCGAATGGAATTAAATGATACAGTATACAGAATACAGCATCGTACAGTGGGGATTAGCCGCATTGCTGCGGGACTTAAATGCACCAGACTTGGAAAACAATAGTAATGAAAAAACGCAACTAATCTTGATTAAAAGTTAATTTCTTTTTGGTTCAAAATTATTATTTTTTAGTTAAAACTTTAACTATTTGGTTAAAAATCATCTTGTTTGGCTGATAAATCAAGTACTTAATTAAAAAATCATGCATTTTGTTAATAATTTACCTTGTTTGGTAGAAAATTAATCTTTTTGGTTAAAAAATTAACTTTTGGTTTCAAAATTTGATTATTTGATTAAATTTTTAACACTTTTCTTACATTTTTCAATGAGATCCATAATTTTAGTTAAAAATCCATCTCTTTCTTGGAAAATTCATGCATTTTGTTGAAATTATTTCTTTTTTGGTAGAAAATTGATTTTATTATTTAAAAATTTATTCTTTTCGGTAAAAATAAAACTGATTGGTTGAGCGTTAGTCAGCCTTGGTTGAGGATTCAACTATTTTGTTGGAAATTTGTTTTTTTTTTCGATGGATTAAACTGTTTTTTCTTTGAAATAAACTTTTTGTGGTTGGAATTTTAAATATTAGATGTTTAGTTGAAAATTCATCTTTTTGTTGAAAAATTACTTACTTGCTTTAAAGTTGAACTAGTTTATAAAAAATTAATTTTTTGTTGTTCTTTAAAATGTATACTTTTATTTTAAAATTGAAAGAGTTATTTGTAAGTGAAGTTTTTGGTTGAAATTTTATATTTTAAGTTATCACAATTAATAATTTTTTTACTTCATTTGTAGAAAATTCAACTACCGTAGAAATTTGATACATTTTTTTGAAAATCTGTCTATTTTAGTTAACAAATAATCTCGTTTGTTAAAAATTCATCATTTTTGTAGGGGATTCAACTATTTTTCTAAGAACACATCCTTCTTATTTGAATTCATGTGGTTAAAAATTCGTTTTTTGTGGTTGAATATTTAACTATTTGGTTAAAAATTTATCTTTCTCTACTGGAAATAAACTTTTTTGTTGAGCATTCTTCTCTTTCGCTTTAAATTTACGTGCTTTTTTTTAAATTTAGAGTTTTTGGCCTAAAAATGAAACTATTTTTCTTTAAATTTATTTAATTAGGTAGAAAATTAATCTTATTTTTTGAAAATTCGTCTATTGGATTGAGTATTATATTATTTTATTAGAAACTCATCTTTTTCTTTGAATCCAACTGTTAGATAATTTTCTTTTTTGTTGTTGGAAATTAGTTGTTTTATCTAAAAATTTAATTAATTAATTAAAAATTACAAATTAAAATTAATCTTTTTAGGTTAAAAGTACAGGTAAAAAATTATATTTTTTTTAAGTTTTAATTATTTTGTTAAAAGTTCAACTATTTTATTTAGGTTATCTTTGTGAACTATTGCGTCGAAACTTTTATGATGAAAGTTTAACTTTTCGGATTGCAAATACGACGCTCAAAAGTGCTACTGCTAAAATTATTTTTCTCGAAAAAATATGCGTTTAATGTAACATAGATTTTAATATAATTTTTTATCCATTTTTTTATAAATTTGTTGAGAATCCGAGGTTCGAAGTTATAAAAAAATCATAAGTAGAGATTTTAGTGAAAGCTCTTTTTTTTGTCAGACATGTGAAGGACATTTATTCTTCCTCTAGATAGATAGCCAGAAAAATTTCTTTAAGTTATTGAAGAGTATTTAAGTGCCAGAAAGTTGGAAACAAAGTTTTTTTTTTATTGAAAGCTTAAGTAGAACTATTGCATCAAGCATGCTACATTCCATTCAAATTGAATTTTACCAGACAATATTCGAAATACTTTTCATTAAATATTGAGTCTGTGATATTGATGTCAAAGTTCGCTCCAATTGCCAGTCATCCTTTTTCCGATTCCGTTTCGAATAGAAACTCGAGTTCAATTCTGCGGCTGACTTAACGCAGGGCATTACTACTGGTTCTCGAATCTGTACCATGCACAAGTGTACAGCTACTATCCGTTCACTTTATGAAGGCCCCTTCAAAATACAGGGTTGCCACTGACCGGTAAAATCGCAAATTTTCCTGTAATTTTGAATACCCGAAACGACCCGGGCATTCTTTTAAAAACAAAAAAATTCTTCAGATTTGTTTTTACTTTTGCAATAAATATCTTCTAAATCTTTGAAAAAAATGTGATTGGAAATGTACTCACTTTTATTCACACTGTCATTGAGTGGTATAGGTTTTAAGATATTTTTTCACGTGGGGGAAGGATTAATTTAGAATGTGAATAACGATTTTTGGTAATTTTTGAAAAAATACAGATTAGTTTTTTTATTTTACAAGTAAAGTATACGTATAATTTTTTCACATTCTTTCCTCCATTCCCTTTTTGCTCCCTTTTTTGAGAATTCCTATTTTTTACGATATTTTCAAGAAATTTCTACTTTGTCTCGATTTTTGTTCCTCGAATGCGAGTTAATTTAATGGAACCCAATAAAAAAATTTAACAAGTTTTCATTCAGAGTTCTTTTTTTTAGTTGAAAAGTCTACTATTGTATTTTGGATTCAGAATTCATCTGGATTTGTTAAAAATTCTATTTGGTTAAAAATGTAAGTATTTTGTTGTAAATTGATTCTATTTTTGTTAAAAATTAAATTTTTTAACTGTGAGTGTAACAATTCCATCAATGATTGAACATTTACCGTTTTAGTTGAAAATTCAACAATTTGGTTAAAAATGTATGTTTTTTTTTTTAAATTCATCTCCTTTAGCAGAAAAGTAATTTTCTTGTCTAAAAATTTAACTACTTGGTTCAAAGTTTAACTATTGTTTTAAAACTTATTGCATCATTTGAGAATGTAAGTCTTTGCTTAAAATTTGTTACGATATGTTTGCTTGAAAATTATTTTTGTTTTGTTTTTAAAAAACAAGTTTTGCTGCAGCAAATTTAACAATTCTATTTTTTGGTTGAAATTTTTTTTTGTTTATGATCCAGCTATTTGGCTTGATTCAACTTTTTGGTTTTAAATTCATCTTTTTAGTTTAAAAATTCTATTACTTTCGTAGAAAATTCGTCTTTGTTAGGAATTAATTTTTTGGTTAAAAATTCAACTGTTTTCTAAAGAATTCGTTTTTTTTTTAAATTCGAAAATTTGGTTGAGATTTTTTTTCCTAACTGAAAAATCTTTCCTGATGGGAAATTCCAATCTTTTGTTAAAAATTTGTCTTCTCAGGTTACAAATTCTATTTTTTTGTAGAAAATTACACTGATAGGTTGAAAATAACTTTTTGGTTGAAAATTTATATCTCTAGTTTGAAATTTCAACTGTTTTCTAGAGAAGCTGTCTCTTTAATTTAAAAATACAACAATTTTGTTCATTTTTTTTTTAAATTGAAAAATGTTTCCTCGCTAAAAATTCACCTCTGTTGTTGAAATTTTTGGTGCTAAGATTTTATTTCTTGTGGTAAATAATGTAGCTATTTGTTTAAAAATTATTCGGTTTTGCTTGAGAATTTAACTATTCTGAATAAAGTTCGTATTTTTTTATTAAATTCGCCTGTGTTTTATTTAAAAGAAAAATATTTTTAAGTTGAAATAGAAAAATAATGTTTGTTAAAATAATTCTTTTCCGTTAAATTATACCGTTTTTTATTTTCAAATTAAAATATTTTTTGTTTTCTAAAGAATTCGTTTTTTTTTAAATTCGAAAATTTGGTTGAGATTTTTTTTCCTAACTGAAAAATCTTTCCTGCTGGGAAATTCCAATCTTTTGTTAAAAAGTTGTCTTCGCAGGTTAAAAATTCTATTTTTTTGTAGAAAATTACACTAGTAGGTTAAATATAACTTTTTGGTTGAAAATTTATATCTCTAGTTTGAAATTTCAACTGTTTTCTAGAGAAGCTGTCTCTTTAATTTAAAAATACAACAATTTTGTTCATTTTTTTTTTAAATTGAAAAATGTTTCCTCGCTAAAAATTCACCTCTGTTGTTGAAATTTTTGGTGCTAAGATTTTATTTCTTGTGGTAAATAATGTAGCTATTTGTTTAAAAATTATTCGGTTTTGCTTGAGAATTTAACTATTCTGAATAAAGTTCGTATTTTTTTATTAAATTCGCCTGTGTTTTATTTAAAAGAAAAATATTTTTAAGTTGAAATAGAAAAATAATGTTTGTTAAAATAATTCTTTTCCGTTAAATTATACCGTTTTTTATTTTCAAATTAAAATATTTTTTGTTTTCTAAAAAATTCGAATTTTTTGTTTAAAATTCAAAAATTTGGTTGAGATTTTTTTTCCTAACTAAAAAATCTTTCCTGCTGGGAAATTCCAATCTTTTGTTAAAAATTTGCCTTTTCTGGTTAAAAATTATATATATATTATATATTATAGAGAATTTTTCTTTTTGACTTAAAAATACAACAATCTTGTTCATTTTATTTTAAACAGAAGAATTTTTCCTGGTTAAAAATTCAACTCTGTCGTTGAAATTTTTGTGTGTGGAGATTTTGTCTTTTTTGGTAAAAAATGTATCTATTTGTTTAAAAATTAATCGGTTTTGGTTGAGAATTAAACTATTCTGTTAAAGTTCGTATTTTCTATTAAATTCGTCTATGTTTTATTAAAAATCAAAATATTTTGAAGTTACAATAGAAAAAATAACAATGTTTGTTAAAATAATTATTTTTTGTCAAATTATACCGTTTTTTATTTTTAAATTAAAATATTTTTTGGTTAAAATATCAGCTGTTTTATTTATCGTTGAGGATTAATCCTTTTTATTGAAAATTGAACTAATTTTGTAGAGAGTAGGAATTCTTAGTTAAAAAAATTTATTTTTGTAATTGATTTTTATTGAATCATCGGCCTATTTCAAAAAATCAAAGACTTTGTTGAAAGTTATTATTGTTAGATTAAAAATTAATCTGTTTTGCCTAAAAAATGTTTTTTTCCATACAACACTTTGGTTAAAAACTCAGTTGCCTTAAAAAATTCTTCTTTGCTTGGAGATTCGACTATTTGCTCTTTTTTGTTTAAAATTAAACTGCTCTATTAGAAGATTGTCTTTTTGGAATACAATTTTATCTTTTTTGGTTCGAAATTTAACTTTTTTCTTACAAAAATTCAAGTAATTGCTCAAAAATACTTTCAATCTCTATTAATTTTGCTTCAAAGTTTAACCATTTCATTTTAAATGCAAGGTTTGGTCTCAAAATAATCTGTTTTTGTGGTTTGTTAAAAACTCAACTCTTTTTTTAAATTTATCCCTTTTCGCGTAGGATTCATATTGAATGCAAATATGGCAAGGAAGAATTAATTTTATTGAAAAGAGTTTAGCCCTCTATAATTCCCCTATTTTTGTGAAAAATAAATCTACTTGCCCTGCTTGAAAGAACTTGGGACTTTTAAGCCTTTACAAAAATTATGTTTGTATGTTTTGTGTTCTCAAAATTGATTGCTATTCAAAAGAAAAATTCGATAGTCGTAAAATTCATGTAAGTAGGGAAAAAAATGTCAATAACAGTGATCAGGAAAAGGAGGGATAATATTTATAAAATAAAAAAATTCCGTTTTTTAGAAATTAAAAATTTTTCAAAGTAAACCAATACACGAAGTTAAAAACGATAATTTAACGGAAATTACGTGCGAGGCGAAAAAAGCTTCCCTTCCTAAAGTTCAGGCAACAAGCAATAAATCACAAGCATGAAATTGTCGTTTGTTTACTGATCGCAGGGTTACACTTCTGTACAATTTATTAATTTTTATTACTTTATTATTTTTTATTTTTATATATTGATTATATTCTCGCGGTGCGCAGTGCGAGAACAAAACTTGTTAGCTCATACGGAAAAGAGAAAAATAAGTTACATTGTTGAAATATTAAGAGTGTTATAAGCTCAGAAAATAAAATAAAATAGGATAGTATTAATGAAAATATAAATCCCAAAATTTTAAACCTGAACAAAAATGACTTTAGACAGTAGAGAAGGGATTATAATGGCAAGTTTATAATAGTGTTAGGGTATGTACGCTAGTTTTAGAGCTGCTTAGAAATACATGCAGCAAAGTAGCGGATTATGGTTTCATCCTTCGTAAGCGTAGAGAGGGTTGTAAGTTTCATGAAGACTTTCTAGAATATTAAAGAGGCTCCTCTGAAGGACAGACGGTGAGCAATTTTCAAAGTGCTGAAAATTTTAGTGTAGGTCTATGAAGTCCAGGCTTAAAATGGCAAAGTTGATCAAGAAATTCCTCTTGTTAAAATAATAAGGGACTATGTTTAAATTAAGTAACGGATTATAGGACCTCCCTATTACCCTTTTACAGTAAAAAATAATTTCACACCCCCCCCCCTTTAATTTTACATAATTTATGGTTTCCAGAAATAATAAGATATGGGACTTGAAACAGATGGACATTTTTGTATTTCAGATAACAGATGGTTTGCAGATAAATACGTATAAATATAAATATTTAGAAATATATCATTAATATTTACACAAAATGTTTACATAAAAGTATATGGAAATTAGTATTAGTTAATGCTAGTAGAATTAGGCAGGATGGCCGAAAACTTCATTTTCAAAATTCTCTGATTTTTCCTTGACCAATTTTTCATTTTCCCTGACCAATAATATTCAAATAACAGCATTTTAATCTTGTAATATTTTTAAAATGGAATCTTTTACAAACGGAATAATATAATATTTTAAATGAAAGTTTAAAATCTTAAAATTTATTTATTTATTTTAAAGATAAAAATAACTTTTTTACCATAAAAGATGATTTTTCAAACTAAAAAGGTGACTTTCAACAAAAAAGTGGAATATTTGATATTTAAACAAAAAAAGAGGAAATTGTACTAAAAAAATTAATTTTGAAATTAAAAACATACATTTTTAAGAAATAAAGATTATATATTCAGGAAGGAAAAAAAGTTCATGTAAATTGTAGAACTTTTTAGCCAAACCACGATTTTTTTTGTAAAAATTGAATTTTCAATCAGAAAATATGAATCTTTAGCAAAAAATTAATTTAATTCAACAAATAATTTTTTAAGAAATTAGTTCGACTTTTACCCACATAGGTGAATTTGCAATTAAAAGAGATGAATTTTTAACAAAATAGTTAAAGACTCAATCAATGAAAAAGTTTTAAGACAAGAAAAGAAAAACTTCCAAAAAGAAAATTAGTCGAATTTTCATATAAAAAGATTTTAGCTCAAGTTTTTAATAACAAAATATGATTTTTAAACAAGAAATACATTGTCTTCTAAGATACTGAAACTTTGAACCCAAAAAGACAATTTTCAATAAAAGCGTACAACTTTCAACCAAAGAGGATGACTTCTTAACAATTTGTTTGCAACTTTTTACAATTTTGTACAAAAATATGTGAATTTGATTGAAAAAAAACAATTCAAAAGAAAATATTAGAATTTTTATCCAAAAGATATTTCAGTTGAGCTTTTATCACCACAATATAAATTTTATTCAAAAAGTACATTTTCTACGAAATTAGTTAAATTTTTATCCCTAAAACACGAATTTTTCACAATAGAGTTGAGCTTTTACCCTAAAAAAGAGCTTTTAAACAAAATTGTTAAATTTTCAAACAAGTAATAACATTTATAACTAAAAAGATTATTTTGAGGAGGAAGTAACTGCAACCAAATGTAAATATGAATACAAGGAAAATAAGATACTAAAAAGAATATTATTTTAATTTTAAACTAAGAATCTTTTAAAAAGAGAATAAAAAAATTCAAAGTAAATTAGAAAATTTTCGAATTAAAACTGAAAAATTTCAAATTTACTTTGCTTAATAATTATTTAAAGTTATTCAAATTTTCTCATTTCTACGGGATTTTTTTTTATTTAATCCCTAACTTTTCCCAGACCAATCAAATTTTCTAAATTTTTGAAGTGAATATTCTTTTGGGACGGGATTTTGTCTTTCTTAAAAGAATAGTTTTTATAATCTATACCTTCTCTTTCTATTCACTTCTCCCTTTTGTGTAGCGTTTCGAAATTATTCTAAAGACTCCTCTTCGATATCCCCACTACTGTCGTACTAAGAAAACCTTGTATATGCTCTCTCCATCAAAAAATGAATTTTCAACAAATCAAGATTAAGTATTCACGAAAAAAAGTTCATCTGAATTGTAGAACCTTTTAGTAAAACCACAATTTTTTTTGCAAAAATTGAATTTTCAATCAGAAAATAGGAATCTTTAGCAAAAAAATTAATTTTCAAGAAAATTGTACAATTTTTAGCAAAAGAGATAAACTTTCATTCAACAAATAATTTTTCAACAAAGTAGTTCAACTTTACCCACGCAGGTGAATTTTTAATTAAAAAAGATCAATGTTCAATAAAATAGTTGAACGCTCAATCAATGACAAAATTTTAAAACAAGAAAAGAGAAACTTTCAAAAATAAAGTAGTCGAATTTTCATACAAAAAGATTTTAGTTTACCTCTTCTATATCAAAATATGAGTTTTGAACAAGAAATATATTGTCTAGTAAGCTACTGGAACTTTGAACCCAAGAAGAAAATTTTTAATAAAAAATTAAAATTTTCAACCCAAGAGGATGACTTCTTAACAATATTGTTGCATTTTCAACAAAATAGTTGCATTTTTCTCCAAGAAAGAATAAGTTAATACTAAAACAGATGAATTTTTAAATAAAAAAGATAAATTTTCAAAAAACTAGTTTAATTTTCATCCAAAAAAGATTTCTATTAACTTTTCAACACCAAGATATGAATTTCAAACAAAAAGTAAGTTTTCTACAAAGTACTTAAATTCTTAATAAAACAGTTGAATTTTTACCCGAGAAGGATGACTTTAGAATTTGTACTAAAATATATGAATTTTTATATTAAAAAGATAAATTGAAAAAAAATAGGTGAATTTTAATCCCAAAAATATTTCAGTTGATTTTTTAACCAAAAAATATGAATTTTACTCAAAAAGTAAATTTGCTACGCAATTAGTTAAATTTTCATCCCTAAAAGACGAGTTTTCTACAATACAGTTGAATTTTGACCCTAAAGGACAGGTTTTAAACAAAATTGTTGAATTTTGAAACAAGTAATAAAATTTATGACTAAAAGGATTATTAGGATCTTTTATAAGGAGAATAAAAAAATTCAAAGTAAAACAGAACATTTTCGAATTAAAACTGAAAAATTTCAAATTTATTTTTCTTAACAATTATTTAAAGATATAGAAATTTCTTCATTTTTACAGGATTTCTTCTATTTAATCCCTGACTTTTCCCTGACTGATTTTATTATATTTT
>JAAAKG020136355.1:0-35911 GCA_010014905.2 Druon quercuslanigerum
AAAGGTATTTTTTTGGTTGAAAATTCAACTATTTCGTGGAAAAGTCATTTTTTGGTTCAAAATTTTGTTTGTTTAGTAAAAACTGAACTATTTTGTTGAAAATAATTTCCATGAATAAAAATTAATATATTAAATTCTTTGTCTTAAAATTAATCTTCTTAATCTATTTCTTCAGTAAAAATTTAACAGTTATATTGAAATTTCGTTTTCTTTTCTAGAAATTATTTTTCTTTAACCGAAAATTCCACTATTTAATTTTTGGTTTAAAAACTATTTTCTTTAGTTAAAAATTTAACTGTTTGATTAAAAATTAATATATTTTATCAACAGTTAATTTTTTTGTAAAAAATGTATCTTCTTAGTTTAAAATTCATTTTTTTCGGTGGAAAAATTCATATATTTTGTTAAAGATTCGTCTTTAGGTGAAAAATGTATCATTTTGGTCAAAACAAAAAATTAATCATTTGGTTAAAGAATTAACTCTACGCAAAAAAAAATTTAACCAAAAAGACGAATTTACAACAAATCGAGATTTCTCACTCATAAAGTGAATAAGGGTTTATCTCAATTATTGAACCTTTAAGTAAGAAGACAAATTTTCTCTACATAATTTAATTTTCAAACAAAAAATATGACTTTTCAGCCAAAAATTAATTTTCTACGAAACTGATGCATTTTTACCCAACAAAAATGAATTTTCAAATTAAAAAAATTTTTTACCTAACGAAAATGAGTTTCAAACTAATTTTTTTTACCAAAAACGGTGAATTTTTAACGAAAAAAGATTAATTATAAAATATGGAAAAGTTACATTTTTAATTAGAAAAAAAAATTTAAACAAAAAAGGCTTTGCAAAAAAAACTTTTAACAATGTAATGAAATAATAAAGAGATGATTTCTTAGCGAAGTGATTCAACCAAATATTTAAAAAAATAGTTAAATACAAGTGAAGAAGAATTTTCAACTAAAAAGCTGCATTTTCATAAATAAATTGTTCTAAAAAAGATAAATTTTTTGAATCAAAAAGATAAATTTAAAATAAAATGGTTGAATTTTCTATCAAAAGACATTTCAGTTGATTTTTTCAGAGGAAAATGTTAATTTTTACATAAGAACTAATTTTTTACGAAAAAATTGATATTTTAATCCAACAAGACAAATTTCCAAATAGTTGCATTTTCATAAAAAAAGATGAAGTTTCTCTTAAACCAGAAGAATTTTTAATCACAAAAAAGTTGAGTTTTCATTCAAAAAAGATTCCATTAGATTATTCAAAATCAAAAATTGCATGTCTGATAAAGGAATAAGTTTCTACCAAAAAAATTGAATTTTCAATCCAAAAATTCGAATTTTTTTAAACAAAAAGGATGAATTTTTAACGAAATAGTTGATTTTCTAAATGTTCAAAAACTGTTAAATTTTGAACCCAAAGTTTACATTTTTATTCATGGAAGATAAAATAAATAAACAAGTCTTTAAAAAAATAGTTAAATTTTCATCTAAAGAAGATTCCAATTCCCTTTCTAACATCAAAATAAGAATTATAAGAGATTTTCAACCAAAATGTACTCGTATGTCTTTTTAAGAAAATTATTAAATTTACAATCAAATAATACAAATTATAACTAAAAGGATAATCTTCAGAAGAAAGTTCTTGTGAATTTTCGAAATTCTAATCTAAAAATATTTTATTTTTAATGTTTCGAACTTGTCCTATTTTCGAAATTTTATTATAATCTTAAACCATTCAAATTCACGATTCTTATATTTAAAATAAAATTGTTTCATTTTGCATGCTTTAAATTAGAAAAGATACTATTTCCAATCATTTCTAATACACCTGTCCAATTTTCAAAATTTAACTTCTAAAATTCCTGGATATTCTTTAATAATGTTGTGATATTTTTTAAAATTTCTTTTAATTGAATCCTTTAAAATCTTGTAAGTACTTTGAAGCCAATCAAATATATTCAAATCCAGTGAAATCTCCTAAAATTTCTTAAAATTCCATTACATTCCTAGTAATATTTGAAATTCGTGAAATCTAATCAAATTCTGCCGAATTACTTTAAATTTATTAAACCCAAGTCCGTCTAATCTTTTGAAATTCCACGAAATCCGTTGATTTTTTCAATCTATGAAATATGTTAAATTTTCGTAAACCCCAGAAAATTCTTTAAAATCCCATGAAGTTTCTTAAAAACTCATGAAGTTTCTCATCCAGAAACACAACTACCAAAAATGTTCTTATTGTCCTACTTTCTAATCACTTGTAAGATAATGCCCAGACGGAAAAGTAAAAGATGAACATCTTTTTTTCGAGACTAATTGAATCTCCTAAAATCTTCGAATCCCCGTCAAATTTTCAAAAATTCTTTCAAATCTCATGAAATCTTGAATTCATTTCTGCGCCGAACAGTCGAGTGCTTAACTCGCCAGAACTGCATAACGAATATAATCTAAATTCTACTTTCGGTAACCGGTTTCGCTTGGGCAACGATTTCGTCTTTTTCTTCAAGAAACTCGAGCTATTTGCAAGTTTCTTATCATTTCTTTACACTAAAAGAGCCAGTTGATCGAAGTTTCTGAAGAGTTTTCGCTCGAATGAACAATAATAAGTGACTTTCCTGTCTTAAAACATCCATCACTATCGTTTTGCTCTTCAAGAAGGCACACCCAGAGCTGCACGCTTATCATCAGCATCATAAGACACGGAGCTTCACCATTGACGTGAACACTCTGGAATTCTCATTTTTTACATTCATTCTCCCTAGCTTATTATTTTCCACCGTTCTTTCAGAAAATTGTTTACTAGCACGTGTTCACAAACTCTTCTTAATGTGGACCAGACGAACCACTCCTTTTTAAAGAGAATTACATTTCAAAATAGATTCATGTTTACGAGGAATTCAGGGAATAGAGCTAAACAAACATGCCATGATTGCCCTTCAACATACTTGGAGAGGAATAGTCAAGCACTGATTTTACGACGTAATTGAACTTTCCCGGGCCTCCAGGGGTAGGCTACAACTAGTAGTTACTTGTTACTAGGAAGATATTATCCAGTAGGTTCCACCTTAGAGAGGTACCATCTGCCCGTTAATACTCGAACGGATGGTTAAACCACCTGTTACGGGGACCAACCAGTGGCCGCGTACATAACCTACACGCTTACATTTGCAGATCTGTGTACTCGTATGCAAAACTGCGCATCAGTAGTGGGTTTACAGCGAAGGTAAGTCTCGAGTCGAGATCATGGTTTTCCTGTGGGATCATTAATCTACGGTAGTGGCTGCCAGCGCGTATACTGGAAGCCCCTGCCAAGACAGAAAATCTACGACCCCATAACATCTACCGGAAATCCCAAGGACGTCTTGAAAGCCGAGGCTGGCTTGCTGATGCCAGGAACGATTATTCCCCCTCGCAATCTTCCTCCTTTTTGGCAACAAGCTGGAAAGATTACCTATAAACCTATCCTAGTTGAGAGAAACGGAATTCGTGATGAACTTTAATTTTGGAAGATTGGAATATTTAGATGACTTGATTATTTTGAATTATTCGATTGGTAATCATTCCGTCTTGTATACCGAATCAGGACACTTTGGAAAGCAAATTTGCTCCAAGCCAATCAAGTTTCGTAACGAGTGGTTGTGTAACATACCCAAAAAGAAGATGGAGCAAAGTGAGGATCTCTTGAAAAAGAAAGAACCTGAACTTAAAGCTTGTCATGTATAGTTCGTACATGGATTACTATGAATTCAGGAGTTGGTATAAATGGCCGACTTTCACCTCTTCCATTTCGTCTCGTATGGATCTTGCTATCTCCTGATGGCGTGGCAGAAATATCTAACACAATGCTATTGAATTGTTTAACGCTATTACTTGTTGCAATATTTCCCGCATCGCAGATGCTGGGGATGATTGTCTCCCACCATGGGAACTTCCGGTCTTTAGAAAAGCTCAACTCGCGAATAAATTAACAATAGGAAGTGGTAGATTGATCCTCTGGATCGAGATAGTTTCTTATTGTGCAGTAATTAGGAAATTAGACAATTAGACAGTTAAGGAATTAGGTAACATGCTGATTTATGCATATACTACTTCGTAAAATTATCACTTTTATTCACTTTTCTCTTACCTGATGCACATGAATGTTCCTCATCCTCACTTCTTTTAATATTTGTTTCACTGAAACTCATTTGATCAAACAACAATTTGCCCTAATCATTACTATCTCATTTTTTTATCGAATTATCATTAATCTAGTTTTCGTTTATCTGAATTACGATTTTCCCTATTATAAATTTTTTGGTTTTACCATATGTCCTCAGTTCTCTTTTCATAAATTAGATTTTATAGATTTTTAAAATCCTGAATTACCTTTTGCTTTAATTTTTATTTTCCGGAATTGACATTTGCCCTATTTCTAATTCTTTCGAAATTTGTCATATTACCTTATTACAATTGTTACAAATTAATATTAGGTACCTATATCATTAATCGAATTGCCATTTTTCGTCGATTCTTTAAGTTTGGTTTGTATTTGATCAATTCAAATGTTTATATTGTAGAATTTAAAGCATCACTTTTGAAATAAATAGAGATGCTATAAATTATGTAGTATATACATTAGAATCAATAAAATATCTGCTTTTGGAGGAGGTTTATTGATTTAATCGTATATTTATTGAGAATGTAGCATTATTTCGCACTGTAGGTAACAAAATTCATCTTATCTGTGATTTTTATATAGAAGAAAGAAGGAATTTTGGCTAATGATGTCACTTCCAACGATTCATCCACACACCCATAAATATTCTAAATGAATAAAAAAGAGGCCAAGTTTCTCTAGAAATGAGTAAGAATCCAAACTGGTTTCAGAACTAAAAAATTGCTTCTTTCTACCAAGTCCTTCTCATCCAATAAATTCTTTCGAAAAGTAATCATGATGAGATCAAAACATGCAATGGAAAGAGAATAAGAAAGAGAAAGAATCGCGTGTTTGGGCGCGTTTAATGAAGCGAAGCGCGTCACGTAAGCACTCCTAAGTAGGTACGGGAAAATGGACAGGCGGAAAGTAAAAATATGTTACTAACTGCCCGTACCTGCTCGAAAAGGTTCAAAAGCCCGAATAATTATCGGAGATCAAATTGCACTCCAGAATCGGGAGAGTCTCCGCAAGGTCGCTCACTGTCTGGAATTCGCTTTCGCTCATCATCTGCTCGATTCGAGATAAATAGCCGTGATCTCTCTCTTTTTTTGCAACAAATCGAGAGGATCCGTCAAACCTCAAACATGAGTCATTGACTCATAACCGCGTTCCAACTCGAAGGGAAGAGGAAAAAAGAGAGAGAAATTCAATTTGCACATTTACGGACCAAGGGAGGAACAACTCCGAGGAGGAAGAGAAAGAGATTTATGTAGAGGTTTGTGGTTTAGAAGAAGGTATTCGATATACGACTGCGCGAATGAAGATCAGAAGACGTGGATGATTCAGGGCGATAACATTCTGTAAGAGGAGGCGAGACAAAGGGATCAATAATTTATGCACCCTGATTGTAGAGAAGGGCAGAAAAAGGGTATCGGGAATTGAAAGGAGAGTTTTAATTAATGCGGGAACATGACAATCGGCACATAAAGTAGACAGAAAAGGAAAGGGGATAGGAGATCGAATGATGTGGAAGGAAAAAAGTTGATGCCGAATAGGGAGAGAAGGATCAAAGTAGGAAGTGAAGAAGAATGTGGATTCAAAAAAGCAAGTACGAAGAAAAATAAAAAAGTACAGAGTAGGTGCATATTTGCAAAATCCTGTTCTACTAATTTTATTTTACCGTACATTTGACTCACGAGAGGGAGAAAATCAATTCCAAACAAAATTTTGTTACCATCTATAAAATCATCCCTAATGGACCATCCTTAGGGACTCGGAATGGCATCACCGGAAATCCTTTTTCTTCTCTTAAGAATCGCACTGATAAGATCATTACATGATATGTAAATTAGAATACATTATGCAAATCGTAAGAGCTTCCAGAAGACATCTTCAAATTCTGATAACGGAAAACTACAAGCCCTGCCCTCAAGTTACAGATTTTTTTTTTGCATTTTGGACTCCATCTCGTGCACTGACCCCGGGATGGAGTCAGTGGGGTCGTCTTCTGGACTCGGCGCCAGCATTGTCCCTTCAGCTTGGCTTTGCTTCGCGAACAAAGCGAGACGCTTCATCTTGATCTGCTGAGTGCAAGGGAGATGCTGTGTTCTTCAGAGAAGAAGAGATGGCGAGGACCGGTCTCTCTGGAGAGTTATGGCGTTATATCTTCGGAGAACAGGCTCCTTCAACCTGAGAGCCATCTTTGGCTCATACTCGCCAGGGACGGTTTCGTTATGATTTTGAACCTAGTGCATTCCGCATTACCCAAAAATGGGCAAAAATCAATCACTATTTCGACAAAGAACACAAATTGACGAAAAAGTTTTTCAGGGTACGAATTCTACGCAAAAGATATCCCGTTTTCTCTTGTAGTCAATTGGAATCAGAAAAGTATAAAATCGAGTTAGAAGACAGAGTTTTTCTGTTTGGAACCGAAAGACAATGTCACGTATTTTGATAAAAAATCTAATCATCTTTGGGAATTTCCATTGAAAATTGAACACTTGCGAAGAAAGAATTTTTTACGAATTTTTGTGTGTGGTTCACAATAGTATTCATAGCTTTTTGAATTACAAGCCCAAGTTGGAAAATTTTCCAATGCAGAAAATTTAACTTTGAAAGGTGTAAAATCAAGTTAGTAGACTTTTACAATCACATATTGGGCTGTTTCGAAACGACAGAGAGTATCACGTACGTTGTTAAAAAATCTGATCACGTGTGGGAATTTCCTTCGAATTGGTGAACGCATGAGAATTGATCAATGCTGACCAGAGTGGGTAGATCACTTTGTCCTTGGATATTTTACAACAATCACTTCTAAAACAAGATTCATTACGAATTTCAAATGTGCTTCAGAGTTTCACACATAGCCGTTTGAATTTCCCGCTCGAAACAAAATAAAGGTTGTCAAATGTGCAAAAGCACATGAGCCGATCCTGAGCATGAGAAGATCGGTGATCTTTGGTCGCAAGGGTCGGTCGGCTAAAGGGATCTGCAGACTGTTTCAATACGCGTATGAGCCTGCTTGTTTATTGGTCAGTGGTTCTCAAACGTCAGAAAAATTTTCTCCTACCTCATCAAGATTAGCGGACTATTTTAAAGGAGACAGCCTCCAGAACTTGGAAAAAGTATTCCTACAAAAAAAAAATTATCTCGCATGTAAAACTAAAATTTAATTAGATGGATAACATATGCTGAAATGGGTTTATGGTAGCTTGATATGCATAGGTGATATTATGTTATTAAAAATAACGAATGTAATACCGTTCGCTTCGCTTCTTGCCAAATTGCTTCCTAGAACACGCGTGCTTATGAAAATGTAACGGCACTCTAACGGGACGCTCATTAATAACGTAATTCACCATGACGTGACTACTATCGAGATAATGGAGAAAAATATTTGATCACCTTTTTTAAAACTATTTGCACCTATTTTTTCTCATCTGAGGCATGACTAGGAACATAAATATGACCTCATCTTCGAGATTAGATGCTACTCATTGTGGTTCATCCAGTGACCTTGGGACCTTCAGGATTGAGCCATTGACTTTAATTACAGAGTTTGTCGACTACATCGTGTGTCGATTAATTGAAATCCAAGATCGACCTGGCGATTTTATTACAGTCTTGTGGACTTATTAAAAATGAAAATACTGTCTACTTTTTGCTGTTCTTAAGGTCTATATTGTACTTGTCTGTTAAGTGGCAACTATTAGACTTGATAGATTAAGATAGTTGTATTTTACATTAAAGAGCCGGATACTTAAGATTCTCAGATCATTTAAGGTACATTTATGCTCCTGGCGAGTTGTAGACTCAGACAGAGGAATATACTTCCTGCACAGAATGTGGGGAACAGAATAAAAATTAGCAACTTGCCAGAGGGGCTTTGCTTCGCTGTCTGTAGATCCGCGATTCTCGCGAAATACTTAGCATACCTATAGGTCATTATTTACGGTGTCTAATATCGAGCATATCTAGTCCGCCCGCAGTCCCACGAGCGAAATGCAATAAACGAAAGAGAAGTCATAATCCAGAAGAGTATCTTTCATTTGTACCGATCGAGTTACTCGATATGACTACTCGCTCATAAAACATTCTCATAGTCAGAAAAATTATTATCCATAGGTTCAGATACTCTTTATTCCTTTAACGGATTTAGGAATACAGAAGGAATAATGTTAGGACTCTTTTGAGCCAATTTTTTGAACAAGCTTTGTTAGAGTTTATAAGAGAGTTGAAGATGACTTTTTCGAGTCCTTTTTTGAACGATTTGCAGTATACCCCATTTAAGATATTCTCGTCTTTAGAGCACGGTTTTTCCGAACATGTAAATCTGTAGAGTAGTACTCCTCCTCTAGATGTTAGGATTTCCAAAAGAGGCGAAAGGCCGTTCAAACCGACAATACTGGAAAATTACTGATCGTTAAAGCCCATCCCAACTTGAGAAGCTACAACGTACCCCGCGTCGTAAAATCGAGCCAGGAGTAATGTTTCAATACCAGAAGCGGCCGCATCGCTCGAATCGACTTAAGGAGAACTAATGGCAAAACGATTAAGTTATTCCCTTAGAAGGGCGTCATCATGATTTATGGCTAACGCGAGGATCCATAAATGTTGATTTTTCGGATTGAGCCTTTAACTCTGCCTCCTTTCAAAACGAACATCTGTAACCGCTTTTTGCTCATTTAGGCTTTAATACTGTTAGAAAACATCTTCTTTGGTACGAGCTCCTACTACTGGAGCTATATATCATCACAAGTCTAATAGATTTTCCGACCGATAGTTAAATTAAAATAGATGCCTTAAATGTAGTGCCAATACGATACACAAATTAAGAATTAATCCTAATAAATGGGACGGCTAAAAGGATTTGGTCTAAGGTTTTTCAATCTGCCGACCAAAGTTGCTACCTTGACGATCTGTACTGGAACAGTCTTCTACCAGTCTAATAAAGGAATCGGAAAAGCTATCCGTCAAAACTTAGAACAGATTAGAAGAACTCAAAATTGAACCTACTGATTTGAAATCTTGATCCATTTTACGATAATTTAATCCTATTACGCTCTCCGCTCTGGGTAACTCGCAACAAACAAGGTGAATCGTTGTTGCACCTCATGACTGGATCTCAACGCTCCTTTCTTTGCTGATCCGGTCATAAACACAAGGATGATCTCCATAAAACTTGATCGCACCTTCATTTGTTTTATTTTAACTGAAGGACGACCAAGGCCTGGGTCGATCAGCATCGTCGGTAGTGACCTTGATTAGTCACTGCCTCCTACGAGAACCACCTTCTTTAGCCTTAAGGCGGGGGTTGAATTCACACGTGCAATTCTAGAGAGAAGCTTAAAGGGCATCGGTACTCTCCTGCCCACACTCTCTCAAAAAAAGGAGAGAAAATGAATAACACCCACCCACGAAATTATATCAAGATGTTCGTGAGTATAGAGACAGTTATCCTCTCTTGAAATTTAATGTTTAGTTGTATTCATTTTAGCATAAGTCGTGTTGGCCAAACTGATAAGGCAAGAATAGAGTTTGAATTTTAAATTTTCGCCCGAGTGTTTCGAACAAAGAAGATAGAATAGAACCGGATCTTTAAAAAAGGACACTATGGTTGAGTCGGCTATTGGATACAGAATGGAGTCAGAGGAAATTACAAGCGACAGAAACGAGAGGTATCTTATCTCGAGCGAGACTTGACGGGCGAATCGAAGCAGGGACCCCAAAGACAAGATGGCAGCCAAAGGTCTGATTATCCGAGGATAGGGGCCATGGGGTTGCTGTTATTTGAGCTATTTCTGACCAGCTTCTTTTCTCGAGGTAATCTCGAGGCTCGTCTCTTGGTAAATGTTCTGCTACCGTAGAACGGATTGGCCTCGAGAAGGTAGCTCGCGGGGAACACGGAAGGTAAATGGCTGCGAAAAAGGACGCGCTCTAGGCAAGAAACGGGAAAGAAGTACAAGAACCTCCGAGAAACCGGAGCTTCAGAAAAGGAAGGAGATTTAATGACCCGAGGACAGAAAACGAAGAGGACGTTTTCACATCTCAGGATATTCCTACTTCTTCGTCGCCTTTTCCTTTTTCACCTCCTGAAAATTCTCCTCTTTTTGCCAATTTCTGGAGTCGATGATCCTATGAAAGTAGTAAAAGTAATTCTATCTGCAGTGCAATAGATATTTCTTATTTTCGTAAAATAGATTGTTGATTAGAGTTTACCTGCGGCAGGAAATGTAAAATTTTTATAAAAAGTTTTTTAAAATGTTCTCTGGAACAGAATAGAAGTTCATGCGGACGTCTGGTTTCTAAACTTAGCTTCAAGGTTTCATTCTTCGCACATCAGACACCCTCTAAAACCGGATCCAGAGCCCTTCACGCCATTTTTAATTCCGCCGTAGACGCGCAGGCCTCCTTTCTCGCTTATCCAAAATAAAATGTGTAAAATGCTCAAGGCCAAGCGAAGACGCCTGCATTCGAGGCACGTGCGCAATTTGAATACATCAGGGAAAATAGGTCTGATGGGAGGGATTGAATATTATTTTAGTATAGTACTGAATTCAAACGAGTAAAATGAAAGTAATAATGAATTATTAACGAAAGAAGATTTGCTGTATTTTGTAATTTAATGCTGTTGAAGATAAGATTTGTATCCTGTTAATTCAATGGGGGGAAACGTGAAAATTCTTTATGAGGATGGAATTGATGAAACCTTGAATCGTACGAGCTATGATTTCCGAACTATCGATCTGTCGATCCTGGGAACGTTCTCAGGAATCTTTTTCTCAGCTGAGACCAGTCGGAAATCCATATTCATGCAATCGTGATTTACTCACCCACTTACATCAGTATCCTCGAACTCATTGCTGATTCGTCTTCTTGAGACTTAAATAAAACAGTAGTTGTTGGCACTATCAATTAGTGCCAAGGTAACTTTGCTTCAGATGACTGGCCTTCTATAATTACTGACGCAACTGACCAGAATCAATCTATAAATAAATCAAAAACACTTTTTGTAACACATAAACGAAAGGATTAATTTTGTGGGATATGGTTTACCGCTCTTGAGCAGCTCTTGCTCTTCTTGAACAGTGCATCATCGTAGGTTTAACCATCAAACTTTAAGGTCTCCATAAAATAAATCTTCAATGTAAAGCATGAGATAAGGGAAGTTTATTTAGAAAAAATCGCATCAGCTGAGAAAACAATTTTTCTTGTTTTTGTTATTTTTCTTGTCTCAACTTATTATTATTCATTATCAGAACTTGTTGACCATATCACTCCTACATTTGAATTGCAGTGTTTGTTATAAAATGATCGGTTTACTGTTTATCGGCACCGTGTCAGCTTCAGTCTTGTGTTTTTCTAAGACGCCTTATTGCGCAAGATCTTGGATATGGAATTGAAGGCGGAGAAGAAGAAAGATAAAAAAATGAAGCAGAAGGATGAATAAAAAAGGTGGTCAAACGTCCGAGGAGTCTTGCCAATACGCATAATACGACGGAATACCGGTTCGAAGAAACACGCTTGCGGTTTCTTCATTCGAGTCTACTGCACATTCCCTGTCTTCGCTTCGACATATCGAGAAGATGATTCTTGCTTCCTTTATTTGAGTCGAGAGTCTGCACTGGCAAACCAAATTTTTTAACAAACTGCGCTAATTAAAATTCGAACAGATTTCAATTTCGCGCCAGTTCACCTGAATAAAATCGCCCTTGTTCATTCAGGTTTCGTCTGATATTTAAATGCAGTTTTTTGTATCACGAGTCTAAATAAAAATCTACTTAAAGTAGAGAAAATAAATTAAATCTTAAAACAAGAAACGATAGTATTTGCTAGTTAGAATCAGATAGAAAATCTGAATAAAGCCTGAGGAAAATTCAAATTAAATAAATTAACTTCAAAGTACATTAAGACTAAAAGGAGGAAACTGTCGAGAGATGACGGGTCTAACAAGTTATTATTGGCGAGGCAGGTAGTCAAGAGATTGCCATCGACGCACCGTCATCCAACAATAGAGTAAAACGCTGTTATCGCACGCTCCGGGAATAAACAATCGTTTATTACAGACAAGCGCAAAACATTTGCATTGCAGATATCGGACGACACGCGATTACGTGTTGGTCGTTTGACTCTTCTTCCTCGACAGAAATATCGAAGCTTCTGTTTTTCCTACTAGTAACCATGCGTCAATGGGATGGACTCAAAGATCGCTTGTTAATGACGTAAGACAGGAAGAAAACGTGATTTCTTGCGCAATCGTATATAATATCTCTCGAGTAAACAACAATAATTACGACATTTATATACAAGAGTCTGTATAATTTATCACAATGAAACTTAAAATAGAAACTATTGTGAAAATAATATTTGTTTAATGAGAATCTTTAAACTTGAATTTACCGCCGTAGTCACATGGAGATCGATTTGTAGAAAGATAAATATTTCTTAAATTTGCATGAATAGATTGTATTCAAGTGAAGGTGAACGCCTAAAATTCTCCAGCTTCGAAATCTCGATCGTGTGGGTGAACCGGTTCGCCCTAAAGCGATGTTCTCATGGGCGGAGAATTTGGCAATGGGGGAAAATCAGGTCTCGAAGACCTTGAGACCAGCGAAATCCACTTATTCGTGACTTGTTTGTAAAATTCAATCGATGCAATCCTCGTTTCCTAATTTCTGACTTTAAATTATAAAGACGAACTGCATCAGTTTATTCCGGTAACTCTTATTGAAATATCATCTACCACATTCAAACTTCCAGTCCTTTTGGGGGATTGTATTTTAAATTCCCTCGCAATTCTCCATTTGTCGTAAAAATTCTATAATCGGAAGAGATGAAGCTGCGCATTAAGGTGGAAATGGTGGTTGTGCTGTGTTGGGGTGGAAGAGGCGTAGAAGAATTTGCGGACCGTCCGCTCGTCTTTCATAAAATCTAACAACCTTCGAGGAAGCTTGCGCTCCTTGGCAAGGTCATAGACAAGCAACAAACCGGCTGCTGACGTTACTCTGGAAAGGAAAACTCTAGTTCTCGTGACCGCGGGGTGTCCACTTCTACTCGGAAAGATGGAGTTGAAATGCTGCTGGTCGACGCGTTTCTTGCTGCTCAACTGACCGGACATCGAACCCAAGAAATGCAATGGCAGACCAGCAAGATGTATCGTAATAAGTATACAAAGTGCCTCCGGGGTAGGGCGAAGCTGCGAATAGCAACGGAAAGCAGAGAAGACGAGGTATGGAGGCATCCGAGTCAGCTGTACTTGCAACAGGGTCCCAGGAAATGTTCTCTACAAGTGTCTGATGAATTCTACGTTATGAGAGGCAAAAAACGAGTCAATGAAGTGTTTATTTAACCCTGGTTTTTCTTTATTTAATGGTTCAAAATTACCTAGAGGTTATCTTCATTTTGTTCTTCAATAAGTTTCAAATTGCTCTTGAAAATATATCCAGGTTTGCAATTTCGATTCTAACTCTTATTGATGTTACATGGACTTTAACATATCTCACCTTATTCTTCATTTTAATCATCATTCATTTTTGTAATTCTATTCTATTTTCTAAATTCATTTTTTTTAATTGTCTTCACTTTATCTTCCTTTTAATCTCCAACTAACCTTCGGTTGATCTCGATCTTGACGTCACTCTTTAATTTATACTTCACTTTTTGATTTCTGACATTTTATTTCTTCGTTGCTCTTCATTGTGGTTACGATACTGGCCTAAGTTTATTCAGCCCTCTCATTTGCATATCTCTTCTTCCTTTTCCTCTTCCATTCTCCTATTAAGCTTTCCTCGTCCATTCTGCAGATATAAAGTACGTCTGCAAGAATACAACGATAGGCAGGATCTTCATTAGCATTGAGAGAATCGCAGGAGGGGTCCGAAACATGACAAGAGAAGCCGAGATAATTATTTTTCAACTACTCTCCCTTCTATTTCCCATCATTCTCCATAGTTTTCCATTTATTTGCCTGAAGCCGCGATCTGTTCAACTTGAAGCAACTCATCTGTGAAGCGTAAAGTTATTCACTTTAGTTTTAACTTCTTCCTGAAAATAGGAAACATACATGTTTTCAATTATTTCATCGTAACTTTCAGTTCGATTTAATATTCAAATTTCGCGCCTTTTTGGAGATCCCTTTTGGCGCGAAATTCAAATTCTAAAACCTACATTTCTAATTGTGACCTTCCTGAACGGATACGAATCCTTGAGAAATGAGCAACGCGCACATAATAATACTAAAACACAAACGTATAGAGTTTTATGAAGCTTGTTCGAGGCTACGAATTCAAGATTGCATTACGGGTTGCTAATAAGTGTCCATTAAACGTCTAGAAGACTTAGGTATAAATTCCATTTAAACGTTTTGTCCTCAGTAAACCGAGAAATAGGACTTTTTCCCGTAAGATGAACCGAATAAAGGATCTTGTGAGGTAATTTGTTTTATTTTAAACTGTCGCGAGTGTAGGGGGATTTTGCATATCTTGTGTCAAGAATCCTTTTCTTCCATCGTCTCGTGTATACGCGTCTCCATGTTTTGTACGCGTAATGGACATGGCGCCCTAAGGGCAATTCCTGTGTCTCAACTTCCTCGAGGATTTATCGTCCAGGGAAAAACAGTTTAAACGTGAATCTCGATTCGCTGCACGAAAAGATACTCAAGAAGCTTAGTCACTAGAGAGGCACTAAAGTAAATAAATTATTCTGGATTAAATCTATGGAAATAATTAATCAATACTTAGTTTCTTTTAATCAAATAAAACCATAGTAAAAAAAACAATTTGTATATTCAAATTTGAATTCCCCGCCTTTTTTACATGACTGCCAGATTAGAGATTCTCTCAGGTAGAGTTGAGACACAAATCACACAGGCTCACACACACTTGTTACTGCGCATCGCGATGAGTGCGGAAACCGAAGTTTACTAAAACAAGAGAATTTTACTAAAAAGGGTGAATTTTTAAATAAAAAAGACCATTTTTCAAAAATAAGTTGAATTTTCATCTAAGAAGATTTCAATTGACTGTTCAACAGAAAAATGTGAATTTTAAACAAAAATTCAATTTTCTAGAAAATGATTGTAAAAAAACAGTTACATTTTTATTCAAGAAAGGTGCAACATATCAGCAACAAAATATGAATTTTTAACTAAAAAAGATAACTTTGAAACAAAAATCTTTTTTTTTTTTGAAAATAATTAGATCAATTTTCAAGCAAAAACTGAACTTTCAATTAAAATTATGAATCATCAATAAAAAAATTACTTTGAACTAAAGAAGTCAGTTTTCAACCAAGAATTTTGTTGCCAAAAAAGACGAATTTTTAACAAATTACCTGAATTTCAACTAAAAAAAGATAAATTTCCAACCAAAAATGGAATAGTTAAATTTTCAGTCAATAAAATTAATTTTTAACGAAAAAGTTCAGTGTTAAACCAAGAAAATATAATTTAAAAAATTTCTATTAAAATAATAAATCTTCACAAAAAAAGATAAATGTTTAACCCAATATTTGATTGCACTAAAAAAATTAATTTTCAACCAAAAAGATGAATTTGAATAAAAATTATTAATTTTTCTACAAAAAACAGATTTTTTAATCCATTGGTTTAACTGCTAACGAAAAAGATAAATTTTTAACAAAAAAGACGTGTCTTTAGCAAAATGCAACAAATTCTAACAAAAAAGTGAAATTTCAATTAAATAAATAAATATTCTAGAAAAACAGTCGAATTTTCAACAAAATATATAACTTTTTAACCTAAAAGATTAACTGTCAACGAAAAATATCAATCTTTCTCCAAAAAATGAATTTTTAAACAAATACTTTAATTTCTCATAATAAAGACGAATTTCCAATCAAGAAGATTAAATTTCTGCAAAAAAATTAACTTTTGACAAAATGCATCAATTTCTAATCTAAAAGTTTTATTTTCAACTTAAAAAGATGAATTTTTAGTCAAGAAGATTAATTTTATACCAAAAAAGACGAATTTTAAACCAAAAGCACAAAATTTCGACAGCGAAGATTAATTTACAACAACAAAATTCACCTCTGACAAAATACATTATTTTTCAATCAGATATTAAATTTTTTAACTAAAAATATAATTTTTAACCAAAAATGGAATCCTCTAAACAACATAACTCAGTTTTAACCAAAAAAAAAAAATATTTATAAAAAAAATTGAGTTTTCCACGCAGTAGTTAAATTTTAAACCAAAGAAATAAATTTTTAATAAAGAATATTAATGTTTCGCCAAAAAGAAGCATTTTCAACTAAATATGTAGTTGAATTTTTAAAAAAATAGTTGAATTTTCAAAATATACATTTTAAAGCAAACATGGAATAGTTAGACATTTAGTTAAAAAAATATTTTCGAACAAACGAGACGAAATTTGAATGACATTTGCATTATAAAAATTAATTTATAATCAAACAAAGAACGGGTTTCCACAAATCTTTTTGTAACCAAAAAGATTAATTTTCTATAAAAAAAACACTAATTTTAACAAGATACATGGATGTGCAGCTGAAAAAGATAAATTTTGAACAAAAAATAGAATATTTAAATTTTAAATAAAAAAAATTAATTTTGAAACCAAAAAAATAAATAAAAAAAAGTATTTTTAAACCAACAAATGAATTTTCTTCTGATAAAGGCGAATTTTCACCAAAATATCTGCATTTTAAGTAAAAAAAGTGTACTTTTAAACACAAAATGGAATAGTTTTTTAAATTATTATTTCTATTCTAATATATTTGATATATTTATATTTCATGTTCTCTTCTTCCTGACTTAATTCTTCAAAATTGTAAATTAATTGTAAAATTTGGTTTGAAAATCGCGCCCTTTCCATCACTTGTGATTCCGGTTTCACCGTAGCCAATCAAAACAGTGCGCAGTGGTGTCACTTTTTAGAGGATTCCCCCTTGGCGCCAAAATCAAGTATTAATAATCTAATAGATTATTTGCAGCCGATATAGGAGCTAATTTTTAAGACATTTTAATCAAAACTATACAAATTGTTGAAATTAATACAAAGAGATTAAATTTGCACAAAATACTTGCAGATTGTTAGTGATTATGTTTCAATGGCTTGGAAAAAGGATTAAGGGCGAAGGAGACGCAAAAATGGTAGAGCCGTAATCGGAGCGAGTTGATCGGTTGGGATTTAATGATCGAAAAAAGGAACATTATCGAGCAGCGCAATAGCGCGTAATTTATTGACTTAGACAAGGGTCAGTTATATATGGGCAAAAAAAAACCAGTAACTGACACGAATGCCGCAGATGCCTCGCGGTCTAAAGGACTAGTCATCTTCCGAACGGATGGAATCTCGTCCCCCGTCACTCCTGTTTCTCTCATCTGTCGGACAGAATCCTAAATAAAAATACGATACCGAGCATAATTCCTGGCTTGGGAATCTAGAGCTCTTTTTTCAACAAATACCGGCGACTCAATGCTTTATGACGCCGGCAGCTTCAATCGCTGGCGACTAATTTCATCGGGAGGAAAAAGCATTGCAAATAATTGTTGCTTATTTATATTTTCTAATTATCTATTTCCAGTCTAGATTTTTAAAATCTGAGAATTTAAATTTCGCGCGAAACGTTGTATTTTTTGGCGCGAATTTTTAAAAAACTTGAAAAATCTTACGAGTGGAGATTGAGTGAAGCTTCCTGGAGAGGAAATAAAGTTCAATTTCAAGAGCACACTTTCAATGTTCTGCACTTGGGCAGTAATTTTTGATTACTGGATGGAGTTTCAAACGCAGTGATCATTTTGATTGAGAATCGATTCCACCTTCTGATTATGTAAGGTAGTATTGAATTAATTGGCAGTTTCAGCTGACCTCGTGCAACAATGAGCAGAACGAGACTCTCGTTATTGCACAGCTAACGACCTTTCTGATAATCATCCTCGCAATTTATGAAACTAACACAAGACATAATCCAAATTACTGTAGATTGGAAATGTTTTTTCAACTTAATCGTATCCTGTACTTGATGCTTTTGCAGTTTTGCACCTGATCTCTGCATTTACTGCGAACGAGAGTCGTACTGAAAATAAACGTCAAGGTATTGAAGATTGAAGAGAAGTGATTCGTAACTTCATTCTAAATATCAGCAATTTTTATTATTCAAATCTTTGCTTATTAGCTTCAAGAAAAATTGACAGAAGGTCACATAATATTTTTTCTGAAAGTACAGTAGAACTTTGATTATTCGAGCCCGCTTTATCCGAGTTCGCAAGAGTTTACCGTATTATCCGAGCCTTATGTATTATCCATACGTATGAACTTGTCATAACCAACCAGAACAGATCTTCCTAAATCTCTGCTCTGATTGGTTAATAATCTAACTACTATCTACGGTAAGAACTTTATAAGATTTTTTAAAACTTGCTATTGTACAAATTGAATATTTATTTAAGTATTCTTTCAGTTTGTGACACTGATATTTTCTTTTTATTCAAATTCCATTTTATCCGAGTTTCCCGATTATCCAAGTTCCGGCCAATCCACAATAGCTCAGATAAGCGAGGTTCTACTGTAAACGTATAAACATTTACAAAATGTTAACATCTATGCTGAAATGATTGCAACTTGACATTTCGCGTTCTTTAATTACAATAATCAATGCTTCACTTTTTAATAAAAACCTTTTTTAAAAGGTAAGTGAGCAATTAATGAAAATGTTTAATGGTATGTCGATAACCCTATGAGGAAAGATTCGCAAGAGCCATTAACTAAAATGTGTTTATGATGTTGCATGTCACTTAAATCATCTGCTAGAAAGGCGTTGACGTTCGACCTATGCAGAAATATTTATCACCTATCGCCATTTTAACTTTACGCACAATTTAATTTCACATCTTTCATTTCTATTAACTTTATTTTCATTTTCTAACTTTAAATCTATTTTTATGAACAACCTGTTTTGAAATTTGCACAAAGAAATTCACCGCAAGAAAGTATTTTTAATTATATCCTGAGAATACTTGCAAACTTTCCTCGTCTTATTAAAATAGAAGAAATTCAAATTTGATCCCCAATGGTCCTCTCCGTACACAACAAAATTACCTGAATTTTAAACTAACAAAGGCAGCTTTTAATTAAAATGATGAATCTTCAATAAAAAATTACTTTTAACAAAATAGGTGAGTTTTCAGCAAAGAATATTATTTTGTTAACAAAAGAAGACGATTTCCAAAAATGGAATACTTAAATTTTCAGTTTAGAAACTTAATGGTTAACGGAAAAGTTAATTTTTTACTAAGATGATGAATTTTAAACCAAAAAAAAGTAATTTTCCTTCATGAAAGTCGCATTTTAAACTAAAAAGGTAAAATTTAAATTTTAAACGAAAGATGAAATAGTACATTTTTAGCACAAACATTAATTTTTTCCCAAATGTTTGAACTTCTAACCAAAGAGATGAATTTTGTCCCAAAAAAGACGAATTTTTACCAAACTATATAAATTTTCAACCAAAAAGATGAATTTCCTAACCAAACTAACACATTTTCAATGAAACTTATAAATCTTTCCCCCAAAAACTGAAATTTTAACCAAATAGCTCTGGTTCAAACAAAAAAAGGTGAAATTACAATTAAAGAGAATTATTACCTATGAAAAAGACGAATGTTTAACAGAATATATAAACTTTCCACCAAAAAGATTAACTTTTAATGAAAATTACGAATCTTTTCTCCGCGAAATGAATTTTTAACCAAAATATTGAATTTTTCATTAATTGTTAACAAAACTTTTAAAATCTTAATCAAAGATATAGGTTAAGAAGATTAATTTTCTATACGAATTCAAGACGAATTTTTAACCAAAAAGATGAATTTTTAACCCCGAACGTTAATTTTCGACAAAATACATGAATTTGTAACCAAATAGTTGGATTTTCAAAATAAACAAAAAAATTTGAACCAAGAAATTAATTTTCTATGAAATAGTTGAATTTTTAACCAAAGAAATACATTTTTCATTTAAGAATATTAATATTTCATTAAAAAAGGTGCTATTTAAACATAATATGCATATTAATTTTTAAAAAAGTTGAAATTTCAAAATTTAAATTTTCAATTGTACGTGAAATGGTTAAAAATTTAGATAAAAAATAATTTTGAACAAAAAGGACCAACTTTCAACAAAATAAATCAATTTTTAACAAAATTAATGAACCTTTCAAGTAAGAAAATTCGTTTTCAATCACGAATATTAATTTTCCACCAACAAAATTAACTATTGATAAAATACATCAATTTTAAACCATATAGTTGAAAATTCAACTATAAAATATTACTTTTCAACAAAATCCCGAATAATTAAATTTATATTAAAAGAAAAACTATTTTCCAATCCTACCAAAAACGAGTTTTCAAGAAAATATTGTAACTAAGAAGATTATTTTTCTCCCAAAAAAAACTAATTTTAACAAAGTAGATAAAAATTTATCTAATGATATAAGTTTTGAACTAAAAATGGAAGAGTTAAATTTGCAACTGAAAAAATTAATTTTAAACTCAAAAAAGTAATTTTAGACGAACTAGTTAAATTTTTCACCAAAGAAATTAATTTTATACCGGAAAGATGATTTTTTAACTAAGAAAATTAATTTTGTCAAAAAAAAGACGAATTGTCTATTACCTGAATCTTTAGCAAAAAAATTATTTTTAACAGAATTTTTATTTTTATATATTTCATACAGTTTTGATATTTTTATATTTCATATTATCTTCTTCCTAATTTTATTCTTCAAAATTGTCAATTTATTGTTAAGTTTGGTTTGAAAATCGCGCGCATCACTTCTGGTTTCGGTTTATTCGTGTCCAATCTGGCTCCTTATCGAGCGTCACTTGCGCTCACGTGAGACCCGGGAGAACTAAAATCACAAGTGGCCGTGTGGGCGGGATATTTAAATTAAAAATAATGTACTTACTGATGTTGTCAATAATTTGTAACACAACTATTGTTAACCAATTATATTCTATATCGTTGCTCCTTACAAATTCCTAAAGCCGTTGTTTCCCGTACTTTTAATTAAAAATGGAACCATATGAGGTGTAAAAATTGTTATTTATATGGATAAATGATTTTAAGAATTCTATTACTAAATGAATTAAAAGTAGGACAATCATTTATGCAAGAAATGTTTGTGAAAACTTATTTCTGAGACTAAATAATTTGTGCAATAAGTTTTGAGGTTAGGTTTAACTTACGGTTCATCGTAAGTAACTTTTCACAAACATTTACTACTAAAATGGTTGCCCTACTTGCAATGCATTTAGAGGCGGGATTTTTAAATTCATTTATCCAACTAAATAATAATTTGCGCTCACCTTATTATGTTATTATTTTGTTCTTAAATTAGAATTCATTGACACATGACTACTAGCACTGCTGACATGGCGTTGCCAGTCCATAATATCAGAGCTACCATACTAACAATATCAAAGTTCACTGCACTTTCGCAAACTCAATATTTCTAAAGTCTCTAGGAAGGTCCCCAAATTGACCGCTGGCTTCACCTCCGTGCTCTACCCTAGCGGACAATTTTTTAGCGCGAAATTCAAATGTCTAGAGATACAGATTCAAAATAGATTATATTAATGTTATTGAAAAGGAAAAGGTCTTCTTTAAATTTAAAATTTCAACTAAAGCTCATGAATTTTGTTCCTGAGACACCGGGTATATGGAGCAGGCAACGACCTTCAACGAGTCCCGTCCGACCTCAGCAAGGATACCCGCAATCTGCAGTGCATCGGCCTGAGGCTCGTTGGATCGCTAACTTTACGCTTCACACCCACCTGTAGAAAACGAGTATACAGCTATCATATGGGCCTTTCCTCTTACTAATCCCCCTACCCCCGAACCCAGTTTCTATAGAATTCATCCTTTGGCGAATTATTCAAGATACGTTTTAACTGTATTCTAAGAAAAGAACAATTCGGAAAAGTCAAAAGAAAAGTCAAGAAGGTGCAGGAGATCTTAATACTTTCAAGTCCGAGAATATTTGAGAACCTTTATAGTGGTTCTAAAGGTACCTAGAATTTTCTAGATAGGGGCCTAGCACATTGGACCTTTTTTAAATATTTTCGAAAAAATTTTTTCAGTTGAAAAGTATTCTAGAATCATCATAGCAGTGTCAGAAAATCCTAGTACAGTAGAACCTCGATTGTCTGAGCTATTGTGGACTGGCCCCAACTTGGATAATCGAGAAACTCGGATAAAACAGAATTTTGAATAAAAAGAAAGTCTTAGTATAATAACATTAAAACAAATATTCAATTTGTACAATTAAGAGCAGAGGTTTAGGAAGGTCTGTTCTGGTTGGTTGACACAAGTTCATATGTAGAAAAAATGCAGAAGGCTCGGATAATACGGACTACACTTGCACTACAGCGAACTCGGATAAAGCGGGCTGGGATAATCGAGGTTCTACTGTATTTTAAAGACAGACCCAGAGCACCCTAGACTTTAGTTTTGCAGCACTATAGATCTTTGAAGTCAGTATCACAGAAGCCAAAAATTTTCCGCAAAGTACCCAAGTCGCCATTAATTGTTTCGATTGGGACAACCTCGTACTTTCAAAGTCTGGATTTTAATTTAGTACTCTTACACCCTGAAGGACGTTAGAGTTTTTAAAGTAGTCCTTAATTACTTTGCATAGTCCCAGAGTACCCTAGAATCTTTACAGGAGTCCAAAAATCTTTTGGTCAGTACTAAGGTACTGCCGAATCATCGAAACAGTTTCTGAAGCATCAGTGCCTAAGATGTAGTCCCTAAACCTTCAAGAGAGTCCCGAAATATACAGAGTACCACCGAAACATCAGATCAGTGCCAAACTACTATCCAAGCTATCCTTTAACATTTGCAGCAGTCCTAGAACCTTTTATTTATTTTCTAAAAGGCCTAATAAGTTCAGTAAAAAAATATTAGTTCTTTAAAGTCCCAGAACACTGTAGAGCATTCGCAGCAGTCTCGAAACATTTTAGTCAAACCTGAAGGTTTCCAGAACTATCAAAGCAGTATGGGATCACCCCAATGCTTACAAAATACCAAGGAATTTTAGTCAACCCGAAAGTACTCCACAATCAACAAGGCACTGCCGGACCTTTCGTGTTTCGAAGATATAGTCCCAGAGCGCTGTAGAACACTTTAGTGTACTTTCAAATTAACTTAATACCGTCAATAACCTAGGATTCTCAAATCTCTTCCTGAGTAACCTGTAACCTTTACAGAAGTCCTGGAGCCCTTCATTCAGTTACAGAAAATTCTAGAAAAATTCAACAAAAGAACATTTTATTTAGAGAAAAAGTCCCCATAGTCTTTTAGAATCCTCAGAGTAGTAGTATAATTGGATTCTTTTCTCAAAGAAAAAAAGCAATTGATGTCCTGTGACTCTATAGCTGTTCCTTAATTCGTTCATGGCTCTGGTAATTGTTTGCGAGTTATTCTATGCTTCTAGGAGTCAGTTTCTCGACACCAGGGACTTTCATGTGTGTCCTTGCACCCCGTGAGTAAAAACCAGCCAGTCTCCTTCCCCAGCCAAGCGTGGTTTTCTTGTATCCCTAGAAAGGAGTCGACAGTCGCAAAGACTTCTCGCTTCGACACGAAAGAGAACAGAAGACAGTCCGTGAGAGACATGACAATATGCCGTTGACACGAACTCTGGCCCTTTCTTGGATTCTTCAGTAAACACTATTTTCAAGTTTAGAGTCGACCATTTTCTCTTGCTATTTAAAATATTATTTTCCTTTCTATTTATGAATTTTATTTATTACTCTCAAACAGTTCTTCTAAGCCATTATAGTCTAAGTAAGAATAATCGTATTTAACAATTTGAATTTCGTACCAAAAACGGGGATTCCCCCACAGTGCTGTCAGAATGCACTATTTTGATTGGATACGATTAAACCGGAACTAGATGCAAAACCGCGCGCGATTTTCAAACCAAATTTTGCAATAAGTTGACAAGTTTGAAGAATGAAATGAGGAGGAAGATAACATGAACTATAAACATATGAAAACTGTATGAAATATACTAAAATATAAATTTTTATAAAGAAAAAACACTATTCGATTACAAAATTCACTATTCGTATACACTTTATTTCTTTAGTGGAAAATTTAACTAGTTCGTTGAACATTCCTTTTTTGAGTTTGCAATTAATGTTTATAATTGAAAATTTAACTGTTCAGTTTTAAGTTCAAAACTGTTTTAATTATCTGAACAGTACAGTATTTACTCGTTCCTTATTGAACTGAAAATTAGTTTTTCTTTTAATATAAATTTAATTATTCGACATTTGGTTGAAAAGCAATCTTTTATAGTTGAAAATTAAATCATATAGTGAAAAATTGATGTATTTTAATCAAAGTTAATTTTTTTGGTAGAAATTACCATTCGTGGTTAAAAATTCGTCCTATTTAAAAATATATTTCTTGAACTAAATGTTTAACTATTCCATGTTGAATTGAAAATTTAAATTTTGAAAATTCAACTATTTTTTAAAATTCATATGCATATTTAGTTAGAAATTCGTCTTTTTTGGTAACAAATTAATATTCTTAAATTAAAAATGTATTATTTTGGTTAAAAACTCAACTATTTCATGGAAAATTCATTTTTTGGTTCACAATTTTCGATGTTTATCAAAAACTAAACTATTTCGTTGAAAATACTTCGTTTGTCGTTTCAAAATAATTTCCATTATTAAAAATTAATATATGTATATAATTTGTCGATTGAAATTTTTTTTTCTCGAAAACTTAACTATTTGTTTAAAAATGCATGTATTTTTTTTTTAAATTAATGTTTGTGGTTGAAAATTCATCTTCTTGGTTACAAATTCATTTTTTTTAAATTAATCTTCTGAATCGATTTCTTTGGTTGAAAATTTAACAGTTTTGTTGAAATTTAGTTTGTTTTTCATAAAAATTAATTTTGTTTACCTAGAAATTCTACTTTTTTTTTGGTTTCAAAAAAAATTTTTTTAGATAAAAGTTGAACTATTTGATTAAAATTCATGCATTTTATCGAAGGTTAATTTTTTTGTTTAAAAATAATTTTTTGGGTTGAAAATCCATCTTTATCGTTGGAAATTAATTTTTTTGGTTGAAAATTCATCTTTATCGTTAAAAATTAATTTTTTTGGTTCGAAATTAATTGTGATTGTGATTTTTACTTTTTTTTTGTTAGAACTTGAACTATTTAGGTACTAAGTTAAAATTTAAGTTTTTGGGGCAATAATGTATAATTTTCATCTATTGAGCTGAAACTTCGTCTTTTTGCTTAAATATTTATCATTTAGGTTTTTTTTAAATATATATTTTTAAGTGTAAAAATGAATTATTATTATTATCAATATTATTATTCATTATCGGTTGAAAATTAATTTTTGGACTGTTTAGTTCAAAATTCGACTTTCTCGGTACAAAATTAATTTTTTTGGTTTAAGATTCATCATCTTAATAGAAAATAAACTTTTCCGTTGAAAATTAATTTTCTTAACTTAAAACATTTTTTAGTTGAAAATTAATGTATTTTCTTGAAAAATCGTTTTTTTGTTACAAAAAGAACATAATATAATAATATAATAATATAATCATTTTAAATAAAAGATACATTTTTTGCTTGAAAATTGATCTAATTTGTTTAACCCAATTTTTTTGTAGAAAATATTAACCCTTTTAACTGAAAATTTTACTTTTCGATTTTGGTTAGAAGGTTGCCTTTGCGTTACATAACCTAAAAATACACAGGAACAACTACTGCGCATGACAGAGATATCCGCGTTAAGACACCACTGCCTCTCACAGCAAAAGTAGCGGGAAATTCAAATTTGGATTCTTATAAAATTGTTTTTATTGCTTAATGTAGTCGTTTGAGTTAAATAAATATCAGAAATGGTGCCTTGTCTCGTGTTTTTCATACTAAAACCTTATACAGCAACGTTGTTGCTTTTAATTTTGTGTACCAAGCTTCTTAAAGACGCCACTTATCGGTCTCATGAAACTGCTAATTTAGCTACGAAATGCTTGTCATTAAGGTAGATGACGATCGACCGTTAATGAACTCAATTGGCAAGCAAATGGTATTCTTTCTGCAGTTCCGCAACAATAAACCTAATTGCAGACATAACGATCCTTATTTCAGAGACAAAAGATGACTTTGGCCAGCATTTCGTAAGAGCATTCTTCCATAAAAGTATCATTATGTAAATTCCAAACAAGGAGACTCGGCCACAGATTTATGGTCTTCACTTTCAGGAAAAAATGGAGCCTTCCTTCTTCGACAGATCGTACAATCAAGAATTAATGTTTAAATTAATATCAATAATCAATTGCAGCGAGACGAAATGGCAAGTGAAATTAAAAGCAAAAGATAATGAGGCAACTTCTCGCTGCAAATAGTGCGAGTGGAAATAAAGAGCTTCGTCCTTGCAACAATGTAGCAGAATAGTTCCAGGAGTTTGCGTGATTGTTGTCATTATATTATTACAACATGCTCCGATTACGTATATTAAACCCTTCCGGCATTTTCCTTGTTCCGTGTTTCAGATCTTTCTTCCCTTTTCTTTGATTCTCTATAATATAATCAGAAGGCTAAAAATTATACGGCCTGCAAGACTAGTATATAGAACCCGTTAGAACTATCACGGATAGACGCAACAAAGATGGGTGCATGACTAGTGTAGAACGGGTACTTATTCTAGAGCCAAACTGGATCACAATCATTTAAGCCGAAGCATTTTTTTAAATTTTGATTTTGTTTTTAAATATCATACCTGGAAAGAGAAATATAGCAAAAAATAATTTCAGGGTTTCAAATTTCCCGCCGGGCGAGGCTTCATACCGTCGGCGGGAAATATGAATTCAAATTCTTAGCTTTTGAATGAAACTCCGTATCAATATTAAAGTTGCTAGAATGTGGCAGTTTGTGACGATTCCCTAAAATTATTTCTAGTTCAAAATATAGAATTTTAGAATGTTTCTTTTATTTATTTTTCTCAAGGTCAGTCCTGAACATAGTGGTTGCAAAAATCTGCAGTGGTAGCAGTCCCAAGTATTGTGTTGCACACTTGTGTTTTTAATTCCGATTGTACCGCTAGATAGCGCTGATAGCTAGTATGATGAAGTGCGCATGTGCATCTTGAAATGCGCGTGTGCAAATTTCATTATTTTCACACTGTTTTGATTGGCTACGATTAAACCGGGACAAGAATTAATGAAACGCGCGATTTTCAAACCAAATTTTACAATAAATTTAAAATGTTGAAGAATTAAATAAGAAAGAAGATAACATGAAACATAAGCAAATCAAGCCCTTATGAATTATATGAAATTGTGAGAAAAATTAATGAAAATTTGTCTTTTTTTTTAAATTTGATTTTAAACATTTTCGGACTAGACTATCTAAGTTTTTTTTAACGTATTTAAAAAAAAAATTATTTAATTACTTAAAAAATATTCTTTTTGGTTGAAAATTGATCTATTTTGTTGAAAATTTATTTTTGAATTAAAAATTTATCTGTTCCATTTTTAGTTCAAAATTTATCCTTTTTTTAGCTGAAGATTCAAGTATTTTGTTAAAATTAGTGTTTTTTGGTAGAAAATTAATCTTCTTGGTTACAATATTTTGTTGATAACTCGTTCTTCGTTTCATTGAAAATTAATTTTTTTTCAATGTAAATTTAATTATTCCAAATTTGGTTAAAAAGTGATCTTTTATAGAAAAAAATTAAACTCTTTGATTGAAAATTGATATATTTTGTCCGAAGGTGATTTTTTTGGTAAAAATTATTATTCGTGGTTGAAAATTCATTTTCATGGGTAAAGGTTAATACTTTTTATTAAAAATGTATTTTGTTGGCTCAACAATGATTTATTTTGTTGAAAAATAGTCTTGTTTGTTTGAAAACATTTTCTAACAGAATGTTTACCCATTTCCTGTTTGATTTAAAATTTACATTCTGAAAATTTTAATGTTTTGTGGAAAAATTAATTTACATATTTAGTCAAAAATGCTTCTTTTTTGGTGAAACATTAATGTTCTGAATAAAAAATGTATTTCTCTATTTAAAAATTCAATTACTTCGTAGAAAATTTATTGTTTAAATAAAATTTTTTGTTTCTCAAAAACTGAACTTTTTTGATGAGAATTCTTTGTTTGTTGGTGCAAAGTTATTCTTTTTTAAGTCAAAATTCAACTATCTGTTAAAAAATCAAGTATTTTGTCAAAAGTTAATTTTTTGGTAGAAAATTAATCTTCGTGGTTGAAAATTCGGCTTTTTTTGGTAGAAAATTAATCTTCTTGATTAAAAATTCATTTTTACGGTTAAAAATTCAACTATTTAGTTAAATATTTGTTACTTTGGTTAAAAATAAATTATTTTTTAGAAAATTTTTATTCTTAGTCTGTTCGATTTTTGGTTTAAAAATTATATTTTTTAGTTGAAAATTTATTTGAAAAAAATCTCTTGGATTAAAAATTAATGTATTTTGTCAAAAGATAATTTTGTTGTAAAAAATAAATCCTCTAGGCTGAAAATTCCTCATTTTGGTTATACATTTTTTTGAATTTATCTTTCTAGTTAGAAGTTCAACCAATTAGATAAAAATTAATTTGTTTGCATGAAAAATGCATAATTTTTATTCAAATTTATAGTTATGGTCGAACGTTCATTTTTTAACTGATAAATCCTCTATTGGGTTAGAAATTCATCTTTTTCTTAATGACTTTTCGTTTATCTAGACATTTTTTTAAATTATATTTTTTAGTTTCAAAATGAAGTACTTCGTAAAAAATTAATTTTCCCGAGAAAAATTTGACTATTCTATTTTTTGTGAAAAATGTATATTTTTTAGTTCAAAAAAAATATATAAAACATTGGAGAAATTGTTTTTACTTTTTAAAAACTATTTAAAAACATAATAAAATGATAGTAATTATTATTAATTATAAATATAACACAAAAATGAAGTTTAGTCCCATCCATTTGGTAGAGTGTTTTCCTCTTCAGTATTCACCGATGTGAAGTCAGCTGACGATGAAGTGAAAACGCCTGTTTATCCATTAAGGGGATTCCCCGCATTGGCGGGAAATTTGAATTTGAATTTCGTGAAGTAGTCTATAATGAGTCTTTCTTGCTGTATAAAATATTTAAAAATCCTTTTTGTATTAAATAAGTTTTGTAATACATATATATTTTAATATTTATCATACTAATTTCAAAATATTTTTATAGATTCGTATAATAAAGTGTGGGATTGTTTCTTGTTCCAGGAGGACGGTGGGATCGAATATTTTAACACGATAGTGGTGCAGCCACACCTGAAACTTGTCACGAATCAGGGCAGAGGTTTTCACGTTAGGTGCCGCTATCAGACTCGAGACAAAGTCATTACGAACGACCAGGCTCAAACCGCCATGCTGCAGTCGCTGCCCCAGCAGGTACACATTTGCATTATTTGAATCACTTTACATTTTTTATGTTTAATATTTACTTTATCAGTGCAATCTTGAAACTTTCATTTAACTTAAATGGTTTTTAGTCGATGACGCCCATGCCAGGGTGCACGATGAAGATTTTCAACGGCGATCCAACGAGGCATCGGGTCGCAGAAAACGTAAAAATCGGGGATCCCCTGACTTTAGTTATAAGCATCGACAAGCAGGATTTGTTCGGACTCAGAATTTCGGACTGTTTGGTTCGAGATGGCCTCGGATGGGGTGAACAACGCCTCATTAATTATAAGGGGTAAGTTATTCTTAAAGAATATTTTTGTAAACGAATTGTCAGAAAAATTACTAAAAAAGAAAAAAATTAAAGAGAGTAAAATTATGATTGAGAAAGTATATTATTATCGTGGAAAATGTCACAGCTCAGTTTTTCAACGGATCTCCACTCAAGTTTCTAAACAAAAAATTTGACTTTTCAGCAAAATATTCATTTTCAACAAAACTAATGCATTTTTACCCAACAAAAATGAAATTTTAAACTAAGAAACTTATTTTTTAAGCAATGAAGAAATGATTTCTTAACGAATTTATTCAACGAAATCTTAAAAAAAATAGGTAAATACAAATGAAGAAGAATTTTCAACTAAAAAGGTGCATTTTTATAACAAAAAATTCTACTAAAAAAGATAAATTTTTCGAATCAAAAAGATGAATTTTCTATTAAAATAAATTCCGGTTGATTAATAACGATAAAAATGTAAATTTTTAAATAAGAACAAATTTTCTACGACCAAAAATTTTTTAAAGTTGAATTTTTATCCAAAAGGATTCCACTTGACTTTTATAGATCAAAAATGATTCTCTTAAACTAAAATTTAATTGTCAATTCAAAAAGACTAATTTTCTCAACCACAACGGATAATTTTTTAAGAAAATAGTCGATTTCTCTACCAAATAGCAGCATTTTTATCCAAGAATGATGAAATTTGTATTCAAACAGAGAAATAAAAAAGGACACCGTTTTTTCTGAAGTTGAACTTTCATCCACAAAATATTTCAGTTCATTTTTCAACATCAAAATATGAATTTAAAAAAAGTAAATTTTCTATGAAAGAGTTAAATTTTCAACAAAGCAGTAGAGTTTTTAACTAAAAAGTGTGAATTTTTAACAGAATAGTTTAATTTTCAACCAGACAGTTGCAGTTTTATCCCAGAAAAATGAAATTTCTCTTAAAACAGATGAATTTTTTATTAAACATTTTTTTTTCTAAAATAGTTGAACTTTGCTCCAGAAAAGATTTAAGTACTCTTTTCTAACCAAATGTTAAATTTAAACCTAAAGTTAAATTTTCAGTTCAAATTAATATGTTTAACCAAAAAAATTTTCTGAAAGGAACTAGATAAATTTTCAAGCAAACTTTTTACTAAATAGGTAAGTTTTCAACCAAAATCATTTTTTTTACCAAAAAATACAATTTTCAACAAAATACATGAATTTCCAACTATGAAGGATACATTTTGAACCAAAAATGGAATTTTTTCAAGGAAGGTTTTAGTTAAGAAAATTATTTTTCAACGAAAAAAATTAATTTTCTACCAAGAAAGTCGAACTTTCAACTAAAAAGGTAAATTTTGTATTTTAAACCAAAGGTGAAACAGTAAATTTTGTAGATAAAAAATAATTTTCAACCGATGAAGACGGATTTGCAACGAATCAGTTCAATTTTAAACCAAAAAAATATAAATACTAAAAATAAATAGAAAAATAGATAGATTACTTATGAAGTGAAAAGCTGAATTTTCGACCTAAAAGATGAAATTAAAACGAACGTTATGAATTTTTTCTCCAAAAAATTCAATTTTTAACCAAATAAATTGTTAACCAAATAGTTGAATTTTTTAACCATAAATATCAGTTTTCAACTAAGAAGATTATTTTTCTATTAAAAAGACGAATTTCTAACAAAATAAATAAAGTCCCAGAAAATTTATTAAAATTATTAAATAAATAAATTAAATAAATAAGTCCCACTAATAAATTTTTAACGAAAATGATGAATCTTTCACCGAACCAAAAAAAGATGACTTTTCAGCCAAAAAGAAGTTTCCACATTAAAGATGCATTTTTATCCACGAACATTAATCTTCCACAAAACAATGGACTTTTGACAAAATAAATCAATTTTGAACAAAAAATCGAATAGTCTAAGAAGGTTTATTTTCTACCAAAAAGATGAATTTTCAACTAAGAATATTAATTTTCTACAAAACAAATGAATTATGACCAAATAGTTGAATTTTCTATTAGGAAAAAAAATTTTTAACTAAAAATTTAATATGTTAATTGTTAGTTATGGAAATTATTTTCAAGCAAGAAACAAAGAATTTTGAACAAAATAGTTCTGTTTTCAAGAAAAAAAAATAATTAAAATTTTATTCAAAAAATGAATTTTTCACGAAATAGTTGAATTTTCAACCAAAAAAATACAATCAAGAATATTAGTGTTTCACTAAAAATACTGCATTTTCAAATAAAAAATTATTGCAAATTTTCCACCAAATAGTTAAATTTTATTAATGTAACTTTTAAATCAAACATTAAATTGTTAAACATTCAGTTAAAAAAATGTTTTTAGATAAAGAAGGATAATTTTCAGCAAAATAAATAAATTCTCAACAAAACAAATACATTTTGAACCAAAATTATTAATCTTTAACCGAAAAAAATGAATTTTCAACTAGGAACATTAATTTTCTACCAAAAAACTTAATTTTTGATAAAATACATCAATTATTAACTTTTCAGCCAATTGTCGAATAATTAAATTTACATAAAAAAAATTTCAATCGAAAAAAGAACGAATTGTTAAAGAAAATGTTGGAACCAAGAAGATTAACTTTCTATCTAAAAACACTGATTTCAACTAAATATATAAATTTTCAGCTAAAAAAGATAAATTTGGAACTAAAAATGAAACAGTTAAATTTAAAAAATTTTTAAATAATTTTCGACCCAAAAACGAATTTTTAACAAACTAGTTAAATTTCCAATGAAATAGATAAGTTATAGACCAAAAAGATGATTTTTCGAGCACCAAGATCAATTTTCTCCTAAAAAAGACGAATTTTCAACAAAAAATTTTGGTGTCAAATATCGGACAATTCTAATACTCTTTCAATCATAAATTATGAGAATATAAAAACGTAACTTTTAAATACAAACTGGAATAGTTAATTTCTATTTATTCTAAATATTTATATTTTCATATGTTTCACACAGTTTCGATATTTTTAAATTTCATGTTATCTTTTTCCTCATTTTATTTTTCAAAATTGTAAATTTATTTTAAAAATTTGTTGTAAAATAAAGCGCTTTTCATCATTTCTTGTTTCAGTTTACTTGTGGGCGTTTGAGCGCGCGCTTAAACTTGCGAGCCTCGGCGCAGAATTTTTTATTTCTTTCTTAACAATCAGTTTATGAAACGTGACGGTTTTATTAAATATTATTTCAGACTCTTTTGTCACACTTCATTTTTGTAAAAGAGGTAATACTTTCACGTATTGTCTAATGTTTATAGCACATGTTACGAGAAAAAAATCTGTCTTATGAATCATGGTGTGAATTATTCAGTGAAGGTGGTCACTCCTCGAATTGAAAAGAATTGTCGACATAGTTCGTCGTCTGGTAGAGACTGCTTTTCTGATGTAAATTTGGGCACATGAAAGAGATGGTACTTTCCCTTTTAGCGTCTCCGGGGTCATTCAACAAGCAGTGGATGTATTGTAAACTTGAAATATTTTTAATTAATTTTTTCTGAAAAAATATCTCCATCTCCTCCGCTAGGAAGATTTTTTTCAGGAAAAAATAATCCATAGTTCCATCTAGTCTTTAAAAACGTTAAGCAATTCTGTTATCCCCTGATGATAATGCAGATTCCATCAAAACTTGAAATAGTTGAATGGAATAATAATTAAAATTCACAGTTTAAACCAAAATAGTATTAAGCCGCTTGTGTAAGTTTAAATAAATAATCCTTAATTAATTATAAAGTATGGATTGCAATTTTAATTATTTTTTAGATGTCCTGTTGATGGTGAAATCATGGGACAATTCACATATAGTGAGGACAAGACGGAGGCCAAAGTCAATTTCCAAGCTCACAAATTTCCCTACACGGCCAGCGTCTATTACCAGTGCAACGTGCGACTTTGTGTCAAAGAAGGCGGTGGTTGCTCCCATACGGTAATTTCAACACTTATTTCAAAATATTTTATCTCTTGAATTTTATTATTTATTTACCAGCCGCTAGGCGGCGCTAAATGTTATAGTCAACATTTCGCGAAAATTCAATTTTAATAAATGAAAAATATCATTTTTACAGAAATTAATAATGAACGTTTGTAGTTTATTTTTAAAATTAAGTAAAAGAGTAAATTGTTTTATTTTGAAAGAAAAAATTGGATTTTTCATTTACTGGTCATTTTTTTACGTAGTTCTGAATTTTACAAATAAAATATTATTGTAAACAGTATTGTGTAAAAAAAAATTGAATTTTAAACAAAATAGTTCGATTCTCAACGAAAGAAATTCATTTTTAAACACAAAAAATATTAATTTTCAACCAAAAATAAAATAGTTCAGTTTAAAAAATTAAATAAAAAAATTCTCCTCTAAAATAACTTAAATTTTCAACCAAATAAATAAATGTTCTGCCAACAAGACGAACTTTTAACTTAAAACAAAATAATGTTAAAATAAAAAAAACGATTTTTCAACGAAATAGTTAAATTTCCGAACGAATAGATTTATTATAATATTTTTAATTTAAAGAGATCATTTTTTAACTTAATAGTTTAAAATGAAAAAAATTATTTTTTAACTAAAAAAAAAATGAAAGTAAAATTGGAATAGTCCAATATCCAATTACAAAAAGTGATTATAGACCAAAAATAAATTGCAAAAATGTACCTTGCGAGAGGGTGAAATTTAAAACTTTTTTATAATTTGATATTAACTTTTTGAAATTTTATAACTTTCTATTTTTAATTTGTTTAATTTTTCTATCACGTGGACACTAAGATTTTAAAAAAACTTTAAATAATTGAGATTTTATTTGAAAAGGTTAATTTTAAGTTTTGAAGATTTTAAAATATGTCGAAAAGAATCTGAAAGACTTTAAAACTATTTCTTCGTATTATATTTTTTTTTATTTGTAAAAGTTGCAGTAGTTTTAAAAAGAATCGAAAATAATTGAAATATTGTGAAGATTGCGAAAAGTTAAAAACTTTTAAAAAGGAAAAACATTTAGAACATTTAAGTACCTGAAACAATTTTAAAAAGATGTTTGAGTTATAGAAACTTTGAGAAAAATGTAGATTTTTTACAATTTTGTAAAAAAGCAGCTTTTTATGAATTTGAGAAAGTTTTGAGAGAATCAAATCAAATTCTCTACATTGCTGGGTAAATTTAAGAGTTATTTTCTGAACGATTATTGGACCATTTTATTTTTATTTTGCACAATAAAAAAATTATAGTTTGAACAATTTTCAAGTTTGAAAAAATGTACCAAAATTATACATTGCAAACAAATTTAATTAATTATAATGAATTCATTAAAAAATTTGCTTTTCCTCATAATTAATTTCATGAAATTAAGCTTAAGATTTGTTAATTTGTGTAAGTTGTTAAAACTTATTTATAAAATCGAGCAAAATAATTTTATGTTAATTATAACTAGTTTTTGGAAAGAACTTGAGGTGAACTTTAACAAATAAACATTTCACAATTTGTATTGCTTATTTAACAAAGGTATTTAGGGTTTAATGTTTTTCCTCTCACTTAAGGTAAAAGTGGCAACTATTATTTAACCCTGATGCTGTAGGGCTTATTTTATTCCTTAAAAGGTTCTCTGTATAATTCGTTGCAACACTTTTATCGCAATGTTTGCACCCAAACTTGATTTTAAAGGAAATCTCATTCTTTTCTTCTGAATGCATTTCTTATCGAAAAATGATCAGATTGGAGCAGACAACTAATTTCGAGCTAGAAGCTGGGTCGGTGGTGAAGTTGTACTAAAGATCGTCTCTGTGATAATCGTGATCATGGACAATATACAGAATGACACTTTACCGAAAGTGCTCAGACAGGTTTGCACGCATCGTCGCTGGTGAGGCGCCAAATGCTGCAAACATACGCGGTTCGTTTTTATTATTATTATTATTACACCATTAAGCCGTTTCCCTTTCGGGGTAGGCGTGACTCACTCGGTAGGGAGGGGA
>JAAAKG020136356.1:0-13228 GCA_010014905.2 Druon quercuslanigerum
CGAGAAACCTAACATAAACAATAAAAAGACCAACCAACATTCTGTCACTTCGTTATGCTCTTGTACTACAATTTTTGATCTAAACTTATACCTTTTAAAATAAGATTCTCAAAGATTGTTGGCATTTTTATTGTTTATGTTAGGTTTCTCGACCATAAAATATTTATTATGAATTTTAGATGTTAATTTTGTTTTTGTCTATCGGCCTAAGTCAATATCAACAAATTATTAATTAAACTTTAAGATTTAAAAAAAAATGTCTATCTCCGCTGGGATCTCTGAATGAATTTATCTCTGAAGTTCCTGGGTTCAGATCCCAGCGGAGATACAGACATTTTTTCAAATCTTAAAGTTTTATCAATATTTCAATAATATTGATTAAGACCAGTAGACAAAAACAAAATTAATAATAAATATTGCATGATCAAGAAACCTAACATAAACATTAAAAATACAAACCATGTTTTAGACTCTCAGTATAAAAGGTGTTAGCTTGGATCAACTATTGTAGTACAAGAGTATAACAAAGTGACAAAATGTGCCAGATCAAGCCACGGACTACTGATTCTGTGGCTTTACCCGATGGGAACTGTCACACCATTCGAATTCCCGTGATTATATCAGTAATTAAATCAAGCTATATACAGTGTATACGCTTCGCTTATTGGTTTCATATGCACGTAATACCCATAAACAAAAATCGCGACAACGTGCACTCGTTATAAATAATGCATCATAACGGGATTCTAAAATCCGAAATAGCCGAATGCATTCAAACAATTTTTAATTCTGGATCAGTGCTTGGTTTTTACTATTTACTCAGACAAGCAAGCACTAGCCTTCAATTATTTTTCAGAATACGCCCTGAACGGTCTTGTTTATATTTCTCAGAGCAGAAATAGTGGGGTTTGAATTTTTGTTTTTATTTCAAACTAGCTAATGGTTATTGGCTCGCATTACAAATGAAAGAGAGCTTCCTGTCAGGATAACACACATTTGCTTTCAACTTGTCAAGAACATACTTTCCTTGTTTTTTTATTTTGACAAAATATATATTTTTGACTTATAAAGGACCTAGAAATTATAATATAATATAATAAAATCTTTCACAAATATATTGTACAGAAACATACTAATCACATTTTCTTACACAAAACTTTTTTTAGACAAAATGTTTCCTGCACAAAATATTTTCTACGTATAATTTAAGACTGTTATATTTTTCCTACACAAAACTTTTTCTAGACAAAATTTTTCATACACAGAATTTTATAAAGTTAAATACTTTTATTTTTTCCCTACAAAGAATATTTTCTGCACAAAATATTTCCTAAGCAGAATTTAATACTATTATGTTTTTCCTACACAAAACTTTTTCCACACACAATTAAAAAAAAAAATGTAATACTGTCATATTTTTCCTATATATTATATTATACAAGAAGGCAAGACACCCCCCTTCCAAGTTCCTTCTTTCGGAAAAATAAAATCTGACAATTGGAATATTTACCATCACTTTTTAAATAATTTAAAAATGTTTAAACAAATGTAAATTATTTGAACAATTATTAATTCCCAAAAAATTTAAAAAGTATAATCCTATTTTCTGATTATAATATAATTTTTTGGTTATTGTTTGGAGTTGTAAATGTTTCTAAAAAAATTATGTAAACATTTAAATAATTTTTTATTTTCGAAATTTCTGAAAATTAAGCCAGATATATCCACTTTCTTTCTAAAATAATAGTATTAAACAATACAAAATTCTGTGTGGGAAGTCTTTCGTGTCGAAAAAATTTTGTGTGGGAAAAATATAACAGTAATAAATTTTGTGAGGAAAAAATTTTGTCTAGAAAAAATGTTGTGCAGGAAAAATATATTAGTATTAAATTCTGTGTAGTAAATGTTTTGTGCAGGAAAAAAATTGATGTATTTAAAAATTAGTTACACTCGTTCCTACACAATTTTATTCCACTGAAAATATATTGTACACAATTATACTGATCACATGTTTCCAACACAAAACTTTTTCTATACAAAATATTTCCTGCACATAATTCATTACTGTCATATTTTTCTTACGCAAAACTTTTTCCACACAGAATTTAATATTTTTAAATACTTTTAATTTTTTTCTATACAAAATATTTTCACGACAAAATATTTTCTACTCTACTTCTCTGTTTAGAATATATTTTGTGTATCAAAAAATAAAATGATTAAACAGTATTAAATTCTTTGTAGTAAATTTGTTGTGTAGACAAAATTTTGTGTAGAAATATATAAAAGTATTAAATTTTATGTAGAACATTTTTTTTTTAATAGGAAAAATATTATCAGTATACGTTGCGTAAAATATATTTTGTGTGAAGTAAATTTGTGTAGGAACAGCGTTTTCCCTGAAGATGTTCTAAAAATATTGTAAACAAGAATATTTTGTCCAATATTTTGCCTACAGAAAACACATTCTACACCAGATATATTCTACAAAACATGCTTAAAACAGTAAATAAGATATTTTCTTCACAACGCAGAATTTACACAAAATAATGTAATTATAATTTTGCTTTAAATATTGTTCCTGTTATATGAAAAGTATTATGATTGAAGATATTCATTACAGGCATATTCTATATAAACACGCACACAATGAAAAAATGTTATGGATCAAAATTTAATCACTCTGAGGAGTACATACACTAATGTTAAAATAGGATCCCCAACAATGCCCCCTGGGAGTGGGGGTGGGGCAAGTTTAAAATCTTAAATGGAAACCCCTATTTTGTATTGCATATTCGGATGCTTTGGATAGAAATGAGTATGATTTGTCTCAAACATTTTTCACGTTCCAAATTTTTTTTACATTTTTTTTCGAACTTGTCCTCATCCACACCCCCAGGGGGAGGTGCGGGGGAACGGATTTTAACATCAGTGTATGTGCTCCTCAGAGTGATTAAATTTTGATTCATAACATTTTTTCATAGAGTGCCTATTTTTCGAGATATTTGAAAGTTTCAAGTTAAAAAAATCACCCTGTATGTAAGAAAATAATATGTGTAATATGTAAAATAATAAATAAATAACATAATATGTTAAGAAATTTAACTTTCTTGAAAAAGAAGTTCCTTTTTTTCGGTCATCATTAACCTTTGTCCCCAGAATTTTTAAAGGAACATGAGGTTTTAAATGGGAAAAGCTTGTTCTTCAAAAAAATTGGAAAAAGAAGTAATTCTAAAAAACTTTTTTATAAATTAAAGTTTAGTCACCTCTTAAAAAATGTTCAAGGAACTATTTCTATATATAAATTTATATTTTAAACTGATTATTTCTTTTGTATTCTGGCATAGTAGTTTTAAGTAAATTTCATTCCAAACACGGGATTTTTTAATATGCTTTTCACATGAATTATTCGTATGTGATAAACGACATGTTTTTAAGTGTTTTTCCCCTAATCTTTAGTTATTTGAACAATTATTATTTGTTGAATCGGCTGGGTATTGATACTACACATATCGAATCTACACATGGTATAAACTCTACACATTAAGCGTAAACGTCGAGTCTACACATTTAAGTCTACGCATGCAAGTCTTCACGATTAACCCTACAACTTTTCATAAACGAATTTTTTAGAACTGTACACAATAACTGTGCAGTCTATACGCGAAAACCCTGAATATTCAACTCTACACACTAAACTTGAAAATTGGAAATCTTGAACATTTAGGCCCACACAAATAAACTGTTTACGTTAAAATTCTGCACATTAAACTCTACACATTAATACTGTCAAGATACAAATTTTCCTGATGAAAAGGTGTACACTTTGAACCCTGCACATTTAAGGCTAAAGTCTAATATTAATATGTGGGTAAACATCTTTTGTAATTAGAATTCTGATGAATTACTTGGAGAGTCGGAATTTTTGTAAGTGGTAAAAAAAGCCTTAAGGCATGAACTACTTAAAGCGTATCTGCATCAAGGATTCAGAAACATATAATACTGTTGAAAAAGCCTAAGGGATACTTTCCAAAGTTCTGACGATATCAAAACCAAAATCCAGGTGATAAAAACACATCCTTTTCGGGCTTTCTGATTTAGGCTGTTTCATTTTTAATAAATGAACATTCAATAGATGCAGCGCAACATAGATCAATCAACTTGGGGAACGCAAAGCTGATGCAACGCTGTGTTAGCTCTATTTTTCAAAACAATTTAATTTATTGTCTTGCTTAGGATATACTTGCTTGTTGTGAGAAATAATGATAACGGTTTGTCCTCTTTTAAAGGCTTGAGGGGCGTTTCAGCAAAGTTCCGTGTTATAAGGACACTCAATTCAAACACTACTATATAAATATATATATTGCAAGTTTTCAATCGGATTCAATGCATTTAGAAACTTTTTCAGACAGCTTGCTTGTAAACTTATAATTTATAATTAAACTTATTTTTATTTATTAATTATTATTTATAATAAACTGATAAAAATAATATATTCTATAAGCTTAGGGCGTATACTTTAATGTGCAGAGTTTCATGTGTACAGTTTTAACGTGTAGGGTTTAATGTGCTCAGTTTCAAAGTGTAGACTTATCGGATAAAGAAATTTACAATTTAAAAGAATGAATTTGCAGAGTTATTATGTGTGGACTTTAATGTGTAGACTTTGTCGACTTACTATTTAGTGTGTAGACTTTTGACGTAAAGAATTAAATGTGTTTACTCTAATGTGTATACTTAAATGTGGAGACTTTCATGTGTTGAGATGAATGTGTAGACTTCATGTGTAGACTCTCATGTGGTGAATTAAATGGGTAGAGTTGAATACCTTATTTCTTATTTTACATCAGTTCATTATGAATAATAATTTATAAATAATAATAAGTTTAATTACGACTTACAATTTTACATGTAAATTACCTGCAAAAAAGCACCTTTTTATTTTCCTGTAAATGTACCACGTTGATATTGTTTTATGCAGCAATATAATAATAAGGAATAGTAACTATAAATGATACTTATATAATAATACATGGTAGCATCGGTGACTGAGGCGATTAGGCGCTCCGTCTTCATGTTAGAATTCCGAGCTTTGATACCTGATCATTGACATTTTTCCTATATACTTTTACCATATTTTTAGTAGTTTGAATTCCAATTAAAGGTGTAGGTTCCAAATCAAAAGAAAAAAAGAAATTTACATTCAGTGATGCCATATTTTTCCAATTCATGTTGGCCTGCTGAACATTAAAAAGGCTTTGAAAGATTTGCATGAATTAATTAGATAGGAAACCACGACTTTTATAAAAAAAATTTCGGTTCACTGTACTTCAATTACGAAATTGGTCAGGAAAAATGGCACTAATATTCTTTGCATATTGTACTGAATATTCCTGTATTTTATTTGTGTTTCCATTTTTTACAAGCATTTGCGAAAATATTCAAAAATATTTAGAATATTGCGATAAGATAATTTTAAGTTAAGATGTGCTCATGATTAATTTATGTTTTGGATAAATTCTGAGTAGGAAATATTTTGTGTAGGAAAAATATAATAGTAGTAAACTTTAATTAAACATTAAATAATATTCAATTCTGTGTGCTAAATATTTTGCGTAGAAAAAGAGTTGTGTAGGAAAAATATAAAAGTATTAATTTCTTTATAGGAAATATTTTGTGTAGAAAATATTTGGTTTAGAAAAAATATAATCAGTATACGTTGTTTTTCAGAATGTGTTCTTCAAATATTTTGAAGAAGAGCTATTTAATTTTTATAATATACACCTATTATTTATAAAAGATGTGTTGACGAAATCCTAGAAATTGTTTATTCTATAAAAATTGACATTTTTAAATTCTTTTCATAACATAAAAGGTGGCATTACATTAATTCATGAACGTGGAATAGAAAATGATATTAACGATCCTGATTCACAAATAATTAAGACTCTTCATAATAATTTATTAAACAATTAATATAAAAACCACCTTAGTCTGGAAGAAAACTTAGTCAAAATTCAAATAATTTATTTTGTTATTAATTTCTAGTTTTTTTCTAACCTGAGATTAAAAATTTTTTTAAAAAATTCCCATTTCTTTTTTGTTAAAAATTAATTCTTTGTTTAAAAGAAAATTTGTATATTCCAGTTGAAAATTCATCATTTTACATAAAACTTTTTTTTCTTCAAAATCGTTTTATACTGTTCGAAGTTCAATATTTTAAAAAAAGTCGTTTTTAGATGATATTTTAACTGTTTTTATATCAATTTAAATTTTCGTGATGAAAATTTAACTATTTTGTGGTAAATACTTATTTTTGCTTAAAATTTAAACAACTGGTTTTAAATTTAATTTCTTATTTGAGTGAAAAATATTGATTGGTTCAGGATTTGCCTACTTTTTTTAAAAATCATTTCTTGCAATTAAATATGACCTTTTTTATTTTAAAATAAATTATAGACAAATAAATTTTGTCAGCAATTTTCGTTTTTTGGATAAAAATGTATTTATTTCTGGGTCCAACGTTATTTCATTGGCTAAAGATTTATCAATGTAAGTTAATCAAAGTGGTTTAAAATTAACTATGTTGTTGAAAGTTTTTCCATTTTTGTAAAAAAATAACTTTTTAAAGCAAAAGTTAAAAAATAATAAATTTTTAGTGGAAAATTAATATTTTAAAACTCATCTACTTTGTTAAAAGTTGATCTTTTCTGTTAAAAATTTAGATTTTGTTAAAAATTTAGTTACAAATTTAGCTAGTTTTGTTCGAAACTTTTTGCTAATTATCTTGTAAAATTTTATTATTCTGCTAAAAATGCCGAAAATTTGTTAAGAGATAAGTCTTGTGTGATAAAAATTCAACTTTTCCTATTAAAATTTTAATTTATGGGTTTTAAATTCAGCTTTTTTGTAGAAACTTAGCGTCTTTGGTTCAAATATTTAAGAATTTTTTCGAAATTTCTTTTTTCTTTTTTTAAAAAATATTTTTTTTCTTCTGGTGGAGAACTAAACTGATTTACATAAAATTTTTCTTTTTAAATTGAAAATTAAAAAAGACGGTCGAATTCCAATATTTTTTATTTTAAACTCAAACACTCTGGTTAAAATATCTATTGTTACATGTTTGTTAAAAATGTATATTTTTTGTTTGAAAATTTAACTACTACTTTGTTAAAAATTAAATTTTTTGATTAAAAATTCACCAGCTTCATCAAAAAGATAAATATTTTAATAAAAATTTTGTTCTTTATCCATTTTGGACTAAAAACTAATCATTTTTATTTTTTAATTCAATTTTCTGGTTAAAAATTAAGCTTTTTAAAAAATTAATATTTGTGAATTGAAAATTTAACATTTTAGTAGAAATTTGAACTTTTAGCTTAAAAATTCAAGAATCTGGTTGCAATTTCATCTCTTTTGTTCAAATTTTGTTAAAATTCAACCATTTTGGTGTAAATTTGTTTTTTGTAGAAAATAAAGTATTTTAACAAAAAATTTAACTATTTGAATTAATGATTCACGATGCTAATTACAAAAATTAATGTCTTTGTTTTAAAATTAAACTAATTTTGTTTGAAAATTATTTCATTTAGTTGAAAAGTCTTTTGGTATATTTTCGGTGGTATTTAGTTAAAAATTTTATTATTTTGTTAAGAAGACATTCTTTTTGTTTAAAATTCTACCCTTTTTAAAAATTTTTTTTATTAGAAAATTCAACTGTTTGTTCTAGAATTAAGATTTTTATTGAGTAATATTATTGAGTTGAAAATTAAATTTTTTATAAGATGTCCTTTTGGATAGAAAATTCATAAACTTTAGTCGCTTTTTTTTAATAAACATTCTTTCTTAGTTATAATTAATTCCTTCCGGTTTAAATTAAATTTGGTGAAAGGTGACATTTTTTTGTTCAAAATCATCATATTTTTAAAGAAATCTAATTATTTTGAGAAAAATTAATAGTTTTTTATTCAATTCTACTCCTGGTAATGTGAAATTATAATTATTTCAAAATCAATTCCTATGTTAAAATCTTTTTTTTTTTAAGATTTATAAGTTTAATGAAATTTAACTATATTATTTCGGCTAGAGAATGGATCTTTTGTAGTTAAAAATTTAATCTTCAAATAAAAATTAGTCTTTTTTAGTTTAGAACTCAAAAAAGAGAAAACAATTATTTCCATTGCCAGTTTCAGTCTCTAAAGTTAATATACAGAAGGATACGATTTTGCTGTAGCATAGCTGTGTTAGTTTTATAAATTTAACATCGTTTATTACTAACCTACAATTTAAAAAAAAAAATATAATCGAGTCATAAAAAAATTAATTTAGTACTCCTAAAAGTTGACCGTTGTAATCTAACTTTAATAACAATAAGAATATTGAGCAGTCGTTTGTTGTACCGGAATTTACTGTAAGAACAAAACTAGCACGAAAAGACTTTTTTCCATTGAAACTGAGCAAAAAAATAACAAATTAAAAAAAAATTTAAGGTGCTCCTAAAAATAATCGTTCTTTTTTAATAGAAATAAAATAAAATATAAATTCGAGCTCAAACTAACAATGCCTAGTATTCCCTTATCGGCCCTAATGATGCTAAATTAATGCTAAGTTAATTTTTCATTTTCGACTTTATAAAAACATATCACAAAGATTATTTTAAAAAAAATTTATTGGCAATTTAATACCGAGATTATATTTATTACAAAAGTCATCCTAATATGTGTTTTATGGAATAATATGATGTTATTTAGGTCAATGAATTCGTCTAGAAATTCTTTATCTCAAGAAAGACTCAAATGGATTCATCAATGTATAACAAATCAAATCATTGCAAAATACACAAAGTAAGATAATTTTTTTTTGAACGAATTCCACCTTTGAATTCGCGATTAAAAATCAAGAACCTAATCCCTGGAAAGTTTTTTGTAAAGTCCAAAAAAAGGACAATGAGGAAGTACCAGATATTGTTGGCTTCAGCTCAACCTTATACATGATTTCTTTTACAGAAAGAGCAAATATTTTGGAGAGAATCTTCAATTTTTTTAAATTAAAATTTTTGAACACCCTAATACATCTCTTAAAAAAGGCAAGAAAGGCACATTTTTAAAATAATATCTAAAAGTATACAATTCGTCTTTATTACTAAGTGTGACAAGACATATCCTTAGATGAAGGATTACTTTTTCTCTAGATTTATTTTCTGAGTACAGAGACTAAGTAAAAAGTGCTGAGCACTGATGAATTTGAGCATTGAGACAGTCGAGCAGTTTCTAAACGACAGGTATTCGATTCTCTTTCATTCGCTTGTTAGGTCAGGACAGGATGAGAAAATCCGATAATTGCTTGCACCCGATACGTGAGTTTTGGGATGTTAAAGTTGTTAATAATGTGTGCCATTTTATAAGCTTATTCTCACAATTTTTTTGTGAAACAAAAATTTTTATGAGTGAACATCCTAATATTTCAAAATACAAATATACTTCAATACAAGAATACTTCTAATTGCATTCTATAATTAATTTTTTTTTTTTTAGAACAGTGAATTAAATAATGAACTTAGATGGTAGATTAAATTATGGGAATCGGGGATGCTGAAAGCACCTTTCCCCTTTTTTTAAAGAATTCTTGTTTTCTCTTTTGTTTTCCAAAAACTTGTTCTTTTTCCGTTTTTTCGCTTCCAATTGAACTGTGTTTAAAGAACTGATCAAAATATTAACTATTCTTTGTTAAAAGTCTATTTTTCCTCTTGAAAAGTCTATTATTATATTTTTGGTTCGGGATTAAATGTGCGTCTTTAAAAATTCTACTATTTAATAAAAATTTGAATATGTGGTTAAGAAATTGTTCTATTTTTAGAAACATCATCTTTTTGGTAGAAAATAATTTTTCATGATTAAAAACAGTACTTTTGGGTTAAAAGTTAAAACATTTGTTAAAAAAATCTTTTTTATTTAGATCTCAATATTTTAAATAAAAATGTTTGGTTTTTCTTTGTTTCATAGTTTTTTTGTTAAATTCTATTATTTTGACTGAATTTACGTGTTTTTTATATAAAATAATTTTATTACTTAAATATGTACTATTGTATGTTTCGTCGATATTCCTTTTTTTAATCAACCAATTACAATTAGTTTAAAGTTTAACCGATATGTGATAAAAAATTTTTTTGCTTGAGATTTATCAGCTTAGATAATAATTCAACAACTTGCTTGTTAATTATGTTTTTGGTTGGAAATTAAAATTTTCGTGATAAATATTTAACTGTTTTGTGAAAAATCTGTTTTTTCTTTGCTGTAAAATTCAATAACTTGGTAGAAAATTAAACTATCTGGCTAAAAATAAAAATTTTTATTTAAAAATTTAACTTTATTTTTGTACATTTTTCAAACTGAAGATTAAACTATTTAATTTTTAGCTAAAAATTCATCTTTTCAATTCAAAATTTAATTATCCGTTTAAAAAATATTGAATATTATTATTTTTTTTTATTGAGAATTAATTCTCTTGGCTGAAAATATGACTATCTTGCTTTTGGTGAAAAATTAAAAATTGAATTAAAAACTTGTATTTCTTGGAAGTATTTCCATATTGATTTTTAATTAATCATTAAAATTATTTTGTTAAAAATTCGTCTTGTTTGGTAGATTTCTGTTTTTTTAAATTTTAAATTAAAATCTTTTATTGCTGAAATATGAACTAATAAACATTTTACAGCATTTTTTCTGAATCGATTGCTCTATTTAATGTTAAACTATTTTGTAAACCATTTTTGTTGTTAAAAGATTATTTAATTTAAATAAAAGCTCAACTGTCTGGTGGTAAAAATTTTTAAAAAAATTTAGATTTTTAAAGGTTTCAAAAAAAGAAGCTTTTCAAGAATTTGAATAGGTTTGTTTAAAAGATTTTTAAAGAAAATGTTTTTATTTTTACAAGATTACAAAATTTAAATTAAAAATCAAGTAAATTTAAGACACTCACAAACTATAATTATAAAAGATTTCGCAGAGTTTAAAAACAAAATGTATAGTTTCAAATATTAAAAAACAAAATTGGGAAGCTCCTGTAACTTTTAAAATAATTTTTTATTTTGGAAAATTAATTTTAGGTGAATATTTACAATAATTGTACCATGTTTCCAAATATTTCATAAATTATCTGAAAAAACATCTAGTTAATTTGCATGCTTTTTTTCTTAGAATAATTGTGAAAGATATGTAGTAGTTTTTTAAAAAAATTTCAAATATAATAAAAAATTTGATAATATTTTAAGCAAAAGAAGTGGCTACAACTGTGGTACCAAAATGTCTGCCCCAATGAACAAACTTATTTTTTATAAATTATAGATTTATTTTTTTCTTTTATTTCTTACATTATTTTAAATAGATTTTTTATTAAAGCTAGAAAAGGGTCTAGTTGTCATAAAATACCGATAAAAAAGCGTGTACGACTTTCAAAAATAATCTAAACTTTTAAAGAATTTTTTCCATCTGTTTGATTTTTCTCAAGAGTCTTAGAAAACATTATATTTATATAACTTTAAAAACTTACAAACAAAAATTATTTTCTGATTCACACATTTCACGATATAATTTTGGCTTGAACTTATGAGTGCTAATAACTTTTTAGAAATTTAATCATAACTTATTCGCAGGAAGTTAAACTTTGGTTGAGTTAACAACAATTTTATGTAAATCTTTTTCCTAAAAATGTTCGATAATATTTTTATTGTATGTTAATAAAAGTCAAGGAAAAATTTTATACTAATAAAGGGTGCAATTTTTACTCAACTGACTAAAAAAGGGAATTATTAACGTGCCTGAGAACGCCAAGATCAATATCTTTGAGGATGGCACCGAAGATGATGTGGCGATGACTTGCCGATAACTTCAGGCTCACAGAAAGTCCTTGGAGGGCATTTTAAAGTCCTTTTTATAGATAATTTAAAAAAATTAATGTCAAAATGTATATAAATACGTAAAGTTGGGTTGAGATTATTGAAGACACTTTTATTGCAGATTATCATGATTCCAGTTTTGAAATGTGATTACAGTTGTAATTTGCTCGACCACCATAATCACCTGTAAGATGACATCGATCTCGGTGTATATATTTTACAAATTTCACTGCAGATTTGTCCGCATAGACTTATATTAATGCAAATTTAATTTATTTACTAAAAATTTTATAGGTTTGAACTTTTATTTTAAAAATATTCTTAGGAAGGACATAAACTTTTAGGGAAAAAGCGTACTCTTGGTACGAATATTAAAGATTATTGAAGACCCTTTTATTGCAGTTTATCATGATACCCGTTTTAAAACGTGATGACAGTTCTATTTGCTCGACCCCCATAATCACCTGTAACATGAGAATGATTACGGTGTATATATTTCACAAATTTTACTGCATATTTGTCCACACTTACCTATTTAATTCAAATTTAGTTTATTTTCTTAACATTTGTAGATTTAAACTTTTATTTTCAAAATATTATCAGGAAGGACATAAACTTTTAATGGAACGGCGTACTCTTGCTACGATTATTAAAGATTATCGAAGATTATTCAAGACACTTTTATTACACTTTATCATGATTCCAGTTTTGAAATGTGATTACAGTTGTAATTTGCTCGACCACCATAATCACCTGTAAGATGACATCGATCTCGGTGTATATATTTTACAAATTTCACTGCATATTTGTCCGCATAGACTTATATTAATTCAAATTTATTTCGTTTTTTAAAAATGTTTGAAGTTTGAAATTTTATTTTAAAAATATTATTTAGAAGGACATAAACTTTTAATGGAACAGCGTTCTCTTGGTACGAATATTAAAGATTATTGAAGACCCTTTTATTGCAGTTTATCATGATACCAGTTTTAAAACGTGATGACAGTTCTATTTGCTCGATCCCCATAATCACCTGTAACATGAGAATGATTACGGTGTATATATTTTACAAATTTTACTGCATATTAGTCCACACTCACCTATTTAATTCAAATTTATTTTATTTCCTTAACATTTCTAGATTTAAACTTTTATTTTAAAAATATTCTTAGGAAGGACATAAACTTTTAATGGAACGGCGTACTCTTGGTACGAATATTAAAGATTATTGAAGACCCTTTTATTGCAGTTTATCATGATACCCGTTTTAAAACGTGATGACAGTTCTATTTGCTCGACCCCCATAATCACCTGTAACATGAGAATGATTACGGT
>JAAAKG020136357.1:0-13228 GCA_010014905.2 Druon quercuslanigerum
TGACATATATAGGGTTTATTATATTTAAATCAATTAATAAAACTCACATATTTGACAGTTGATCTGAGTAACACAAATCAAATGTTAAAATTAACACTTTATTTGTGTTATGAATAACATTTTAGTGTGTAGAAATCAGAGATTCAGCCGCGGAAAGTTTTAACATACTTTTGTGTTACTTTTAACATAGAACTATGTTGATTTTATAAATACAAACCGTTTGTGTAGAATTAACATAAATTTTGTGTAAAATAATCATCTACATAAAATTTTATGTTAAATTTTACGAAAATTTTTTTACAGTGTATTCAGGTTAAAACCTTTTTGAAAAAGAGACGCATCGTACCAAAACGTTAAGGATTGAAAAGGGAGTTAAAATAAAATAAATTCTGAGTTCGCAAAAATGTTTTCGCTCAATTTTATTTTAATGTATATGGACCGTAATACATCAAGAAAAATCTGTGATTTAAAATTCATAAATTAACAAATGATCTAATTTTTTTGCAGAATTGAGAAGGTCATATACAAAGTACTCAGGGACAATCAAAACAAACGTTAAAAGGTCTTATAAATGAGCGTTCTACAGAAATATTTATTTGAACAGATTTGATCAATTATCTCGGTTTGCTCTTTTTGTACATCCTCCGTATTTTAATATTGCTGCAGTAGAGAGATGGACGAAAAATTAGATGGGAATGAGTGCAATTTGTGTGACGTTCTAGAATAGGCATTTACCCCTAACGTAATTTTAGGGAGCCAGAAGGCGCGATTGACCTTGAGCTGGGACATCACTCTCGTTGTCAGAGACCTCTTTGGCATGGGTGAATGGCTGTTGGTCATCAGCTTTGATTGTTTGAGCCAGTGGATCAAGTTCACTGCACACGATTGACATATACAGCCGAAAGGCTAATACACCCAACGTGCATTCATCTTTCGGGTCAGTTATCTCTTCACTCTTAATTTTTCATCAGTTGAAGGGCATTCCAGCGACAACAAAAATATTAATGCCAGCAGATTAGAGTTAGGTGTCCAATAGGGTGTTCCAGAGAAACGATTCTTTTCATAACTAAAAACGCTCCTCAACTTCTTCAAAATAAAAGTCCCATAATGGACTTTGACCCCTAAAAGAACTCGATTTGATGATTCCAATTTTTGCCTCAAAAATGTTTAAGCTAGGAACAACAAAAAAGTTTATAGCCAATTAGAGATTATGGGGGTTTTGTTAGAGATTTCTGTTTGGCATGATTTTTTCAGCATAATATTGCTAGTAGACGATTTTCCTCGGTTTCAAAGGTACTAAGAAAATGATTCAAATTGAAAGAAATTTAAAACGCAAACAAAATTAGCAAATACAATATTTCAGATATTTTGCCTAATTTCTGATTTATTATATACTCAAAATATTTGCAAATATTCATATATTACTGATTACTTTTGTTTTATTTTAATTACAAAAGTAATTCGTAATATGAAAATGTTTTTAAATATTTAACATGTATGATAATTAGGAGATGAAGTAATTTATCTGAAACACAAAAATCATATGACTCTATTTTTAATTTTTTTTCTTATGTATTGTCATAACAAAAGTTGCAGATATGAGCCTGAAAAATATTTTTGCTTCTTTCAAGAAAAACAGCATTTGGCACTGGAAGAAGCATTCTGAAAAAATATACAATGGCGATAATTAGATAAGGGTTTCATTAATTGACGTAAAATTTGTAGAGAACATGTCGACCTTACATTTGAACATAAAAATATATTTAGCAAAATGTTACCAATTTAAAGCGACCTAAATTTGCCCAAAAATACAAATTTGAATAGCAATCTTTTGAAATGTTTGACAAAATTAAACTTAGCGATTTACGTCTTTTCAACGAAATTCCTCTTTTTACATTCTCATCAGAGAAGGTATTCGATTAGTGTAAAATTGACGCCCCCCTCTATCTTTTTGTCAAATATCCATGTTTTGAGACCCTGCGAATCCGTAAAACAGGTTTCTACGAAATTTATATTTCTCTCTAAGTCTGTATGTCTATATGTGTGCACGATAAATTAAAAAAAAAAATCTATTAGATTAGCCTTTGTTACACTAAAGGTCAGGTTCATTAGCCAGCTATTTTGGATACAAATTCAAAAAGGGAGCGCATTTTGAATATTTTTGAGACCAGTTTTCTTCAAGAATCAAAATTTCTCTGTACAGATATTCATAGTATTGTGTAAAAGTGTACTATGATCATAAAACTTAATTACATAATCCAATTATTTTTCGTTGCAACTGAAAAGTCTAATATTATATTTTTCGGTCAGAACACTAATCTCATTTGGGTTTAATACGAAGATGGAATTATTTTTTTATTAATCCAACTGTTTGGTTGAAAGTTCAACTACTTTGTTAAACATTGACTTCATTTGTTATACTAAGATTTAAAAATTTCGTTGAACAATTTATTTTTACAAGTGGAAATTTAAGTATACCATTATTGTTTGAAAATTGAACGTTTTTAGTTGAAAATTCAATACTAACGTTGAAAACTCGTCTACTTCTGTAGAAAATTATTCTTCATGATCAAAAATTTAATTACGTCAAGATCTGTTTTTTCCATCACAAAATTTTTCTCTGTGTTACAAATTTATATTTTGTTTCCAATTCGATTTTTAAAAATTAAAAATGAAGTTTCTCAAGTTAGAATTTAACAGATACACTTTTGTTTAAAAATCGATAGTTTTTAGTTTAAAATTAAAATATTTACTTTAAAATAAGCTTTTTTGTTAAAAGTTTATATTTTTCTGTTGAAAATTCAAATGCCGTTTAAAAAATTAATCTTCAAGCTTGAAAATTGAACTCTTTTACTAAAAATACTCTTTTCGTATTAAAGTTCATCTGTTTTTATAATAATTTGGTTTAAAATTAATTTGCAGTGTTTCAAGACTTGACTATATTATTGAAATTTTTTGTTTTCATTGAATTGAACTGTTTTAGTTATTGAGAATTAGAATGTTTTTTGCTTGATATATCAATTATGTTTTACATTTTTCGCTGAAAGTTAATCTTTTTTCTATAATATTTAACCACTTGGTGGAAAAACGAACTCCCTGGTTAGAAATTTATAATTTTAATTGAAAATCTGACTACCTTATTTTAAATTAAATAGTTTTGTTTAAAATTTTATTACTTTGTTAAAAATGTAACTAATTTGTTAAATATCTGTCTTTTTGGATCAAATATTCGTTCTTTTAAATTAAAAACTGAGCTATTTGATTAAAAATCCGATTTTTTTTACCGAAGTTAATTCTTTTTTATTTAAATAGACGACACTTGATCAAAAGTTCTTATTTGCAGGCTGGAATTCTTTTGGCACAATTTTTTAAAAAATGAAACTGTTAAGTTAAAAATTAATCGGTTTTGTTTGAGGATTCAACTATTTTGTTGAAAATCTGTTTTTAAACTTAGTTTTATTGTGACTAAAGTATCAACTATGTAATTATTTTTTTGTACAGAATTAATCTTTAAGGTTCATAATTTTAGCCGTCAAAACAAATATTTTGTTAAAAATTAAACTATTTTTTTTAAATTCGTCCTTTTTTAATGAATATTTAACTATCTGCTGAATGATTCGTCTAGATGGCTTAAAAATTTAACTATTTTCTTGAAAATGCAACTGTTTTTGACTAAATTATAATCTTTTTGTTTAAAAATTTATATATTATTTTTTGGTTGAATATTTATTTTTAGGGTACAAAAGTCAACAGTTTTCTACGTCATTAGACTTTATAGATTGAAAACTCAACACTTGGTGAAAAAATTTTTTTCTCTGTGAAAAATCACACTATTTCTTCACTTCTTAGATCCTTTTGATTTGCGAAGTCAATTAAAAATATTAATTTTCTATCTTTTAATTTTATTCTAGGCTTTTATAAAAGAAAATCTATAAAAAAAATTTAATTCAAGGGGTAGAAATTTAAACATTCTTAAATAAATATATTTTTTTCTCGATAGGAGAAAATGGTTAAAAAATTGTTTTCATGTAGGCACCGTCCCAATATTTTTTTATTAAGAACAACATGGTTTGAGCTTTTCATTTTTAGAATTAACACAAAAAATAATATAGCTTAAAATTTTATTAAAAATGAATTAATTATAATTATACAAAGTGATGTCAGAAAGAAATATAGAAAACTGATGTATAAAATAAAAGCTGCATATTTTAAAAGGATATTAAAAATATTTTGATAGTGTTTCAAATATGGCATAAGGCCATTATTTTCAAAATACTCTTTACGAATTTTTTTGGAAGAAAGCAAATTATCAAACTAAGTAAATGTAGTTGTGTTTAGTCAGTCAGGCCGACAGATAAGCTGAGTCGCTAAAGCGCTGTGCTTGAACTCAGTACGTATAGCCTGTCGAGGGTTCGAATCCCCGTATGTGTGGACATTTTTTTGGTCACTGCATAATAATAATATTATATTATTATTATATTTTTATTATAATATTTCAATTTAATTAATTTATAATATTGTATTATAATATTATATTATTGTATAATAACATTGATGTACTGGGACTATTTCTTACACTGCCAATCTTTGTAAAATTTTAATTTTTTCCCCCTTATTTGAAATATGTATTTGATTAGAAATTAAAGAAGATCGAAGTAAAGAGAAGATAAAAAATAAGCTGGGATTTATTCTAATTTAGTGAAATTTACGTACTAAGAGAAGAGTTTAGCAAAATAGTTCAATTTTCGGTTAGATACTTACATTTTTAAACTAGTGGTTAAGTTCTCAAAAAAAAGATAAATATTAAATTAAAAATGTAGAATTCGACATGTCAAGCAAACATGATTTTTATTTAAAATCAAATAGAAAAAAAAGATGAATTTTTAACGAACGCAGATGACTTTTCTAACGTAAAAAATTAATTTTTGACCCAAAATGCAAAAGGACCAATTTTACAACAAAACTGTTTAATTTTCGAACAGAAAAGATGACTCAACAAAAAGTTATATTTTTTAACAAAATGATTAAATCGGATTTTTAAAAAATGTTTCAATATTAGAATTTTTTGAATTTTTGATAAAATGTAAAAAAAGTTGACTTTATTATCCGAAAAGATGAATTATCGAGAAGAAATGTAATTTTTAATCAACAAAGATAAATTTTTAACCAAGAAGTTGAATTTCTAAATAAAACTAATCGATTTTTAACTAAAAATACAATATTTGCATTATTAGTTCAAAGAATTAATTTTTAAAACTAAAAACGAATTTTCTACCAGTTTATTCAAACTAAAAAAAAACAACAGTTTGTAACAAAACTGTTCAAAATTCAACCAAATAGTTAGACTTTTGAATAAATGGTTTATTTTTCAACCAAATAACTGAATTTTTTAAACAAAAAAGTTGAATTTTTAACCAAAAATATAAATTTAATAAAAAAAGTGAATACTGTAAACGGGGGCTAAGCAGCGCATATGTGGGAAAAGCGGCGCACCCTTAATTCTCTATTTGAAACGCGATATGGCTTCTTTTAGGTTTTCCAGTTAAAGTTTTGCAATTATTAGTTGAAAGTCTCTACATTTTTTCTGAAAGAAGAAAAAATCGCTTTTAGGAATGCAGAATCAAAGGTGCGCCGCTTTCCCCCACACGCGTCACTTAGCCCCAGTTTCCCGTATTTTAATTTTACACCAAATTATTAAATTGTTTAACCAAAAAGATCAATTTTCTGCAAAGCTGTTGAATTAAAAACAAAAAAATATGAATTTTAAATTAAATAACTAAACTTTCAACTAACCAGTAAAACTATTATCCAAAAGAAATGATTTCTGAAACAAGAATATAGTAGTAGAGCTTTCAAGAACAAAAAATTCACTTTTATCCAAAATTATTTGGATTTTTTGTTGATTTCTATTAACTCAATTCACATAAAAGTAAAAAACCAGAATAAGGATAAAGGGCAAAGATTCTCGAATTTATTGAATTCTTTAAAAATGGGGAAGTGAGAGGAATAAAAAAGTTTTTAAAACAGTGTAAAAATTCTACTATTCAGTTGAAGATTGAACTATTTAATTAAATTAAAAAAATATATATTATTATTTGTTTAACATACAATTAAAAGTATGCAATTTTTTGTTTAAAATTATTAGTTTCGAGCTGAAAATTTGCCTAGAAAAGTTTTAATTAAAAATTTATAGTTCTTGGTTGGAAATTCAACTACTTGGTTGAAAGGTTATTAAACCTTAATTGTATTTTTTAAATTTTAACTTTAAATTTAATTATTTGATTTGAAAATTTAACCTGTTGTACTGGTGGGTAAGAAAAAGATCATTTTTATTTCAAAATCCAAAAATTAGGTTCAATATTTATGTATTTTGTTGTAACCACGTTTTATTTTTACGAAAATTAATCTTACTAATTGAAAATTTAATTGCTTGTTTGAAAGTCAGATCCCTTTATTAAAAATTCATTTTATAAGTTAAAAATTCATATATTTTAGTTCAAAATCCTACTATTTGTTTTGAAATTTAACTTTAATTTTCTTATGAAAATCGTACTATTCTGTTTTTTGATCAAAATAAATCGTTTTTAATTTAAAGAATACGGTTTTTAGTTAAAAATTTGCTCATTAAATCTTCCATTGAGCATTCGAAATTTTTTAATGAAAATTCAACTAATTGGTTGAAAGTCGAAGTAATTTAATACATATTTTTGTATTGGTTACAGATGTACCTTTTTTTAATTGATCTTTTCAACTGAAAATTTAACTATTCCATTGCCAGCTGAAAATGTATCGTATTTAATTAAAAATGCAACAATTAGATTTAAGGTTAATTAAAAATGTGAGTGCTTGCTTAAAAGTTGAATATCTTTAGTAAAAAACATTTTATAAGTAGAAAATCTCTTTGTTTAAAAATTTATCAATTTTTTAAAATTTACTTTTCAATGTGCTTGAAAATTAACTTTTCTAACTGAAAATTTTACTATAACATGATTGGTTCCAAATTGATCGCTTTTAGTTGAAAAGTTAACAGTTATTCTCAAAATGGTAGTAAGTGGTTATAAATCCCTCTTTTTTGTTCAAAAATTAATTTCATTGATTTTCCATCCATTTTACTTAAAAATGCAACTATTTAGTTGACAATCAAGCAACTTTCTGAAAGCTTTAATTTATTATTTGAAGATCCGTCTTTTGGGTTGAAAATTGAATTGTTTCCTTTTTTAGTCGAAAATAATTCTTTTTGACTGTAAAGTTAACTGCTCCACTTTTTGTTGATAATTGTTCAGCTTTTATTTAAAATTCAATTTTTTTGTTTAAAAATAACTTTTTTGTCGAAACTTCATATTTTTTCCTTACTGATTATTCGTCATTTTTGCTGAAAATTCATCGAAATTATTGAAACTGTGAGTGTTTTGTTATAAATTTAACTATTTTGTTGCAAATCTAATTATTTTATTAAAAATGAAACATATTTGTTGAATATTTTTTCTTTTGTGTAGGAAGATCAACTATTTTATAAAAAATCTTCTTATTGGCTTCAAAATTACACTTTTTTTACTTCAAAATTTTAATATGTGGTTGTAAATGAAACTGCTTGCTTGAATAATAATTCTTGTTTTTGAACATTTATCTTTTTAGTTCGAAAATTTAACCTTGTTATTACAAATTCAACTATTTTATTCAAAATTCAACTGTTTGGTTAAAAAGACACATTTTTTCGGAAACTTAACTGCTTTATTGAAAATTATTTTTCTTGATTGAAAAAATCATCTTGTTGGTTTTGAAGATTCGACTATTCGGTTAAAAATGAAACTGTCTGCGATTGAAGCTAATTCTTTTTTTTAAATACAACATTTAGTTCATAATCTATCTTTGTGGGTTAAAAATTTAACTATATAGTTAAAAATTACTTTATTTTGCTTGAAAATACAACTATTTTGTCGAAAATGCAACAGTTGGGTCTGAAATTAATTTTTTTGTTAACTGAAAATTAAACTGCTCGGTTCGAAAATCATTTTTTTTCAATTCAATAATTTTGTTAAAAATATAGTTCGACTTTAAACCTTAACCCTTTCGTATTGAATTTAATATGCTACCTATACATTAAACTTTTTACCTATACATGAAAAATCTGTTTTAGGGTTTAAAAATTGTTTTTTTCGACTAAAAACTCATATTTTTTCGTGAAAAAGTTCTAGGTTGAAACTTTAAACTTTCTGTTTGAAGATTCGTCTATGTAGCTTGAAAATTCGAGTATTTCCTTAAAAATTGATATTTTTTAGTTTTAAAATTTCAGAAGTCAAATATTTGTTTAAAAATTGTTGTAACTTGTTGAAAATTGGTATTTATTGGTAGAAACTTAATCTTCTTAGTTGAAAATTTATCTTTTTAGATGAAAATTAAATTATTGCATACTAAATTTTATTACAAATTTATCAATCTTCTTAATAAGTTATCCTTTTTGACAATAATTTTAAAAAGTTCAAGAATATAATAAAAATTTTCTTTTTATATTGCCTAAATTTTTTTTTCAAATATTGTTTTGAAAATTCATCTTTTTGGTTTAAACATTTATCTTTTTGGTTTAAAAATTTATCTCTTTTTGCATAAATGTAATCATTTTTTGTTAAAAATAAAACTTTTCAATAAAAATTAATTTTTTACGGCTCATTATTGACCTTTTCTTTAAAACTCACATTTTCGGATTTTAGTTAAAAATTTATTTCCTTGATTTAAAAAATTAATTATGTTGTTGAAGATTCGTTATTTTTTCTGAAATTTGGATAGATTTTTGATAGATTTCTCTTAAATACTTCAAGATACTTTCTTAATTACTTTTAGGTATGTTTATAAGATTGGAGAAATTAAATAATATGAATAATAAAATGTAAAAATCATTTACTTTAAAATATATCTATAAGAGATCCTAGGCCCCATTCATCTAAAAACTGTTGAGTCGCAAAGTCAACCATCCTCACGTTTTTTTTCGAAAAAAAACATTTCCTTTTTTAAATTTATTTTCTTTAATAAAACTGCAAGTAATAATAAAAATCAAAAGGCAGAGAGGTTATTTTCCCTCGAATCCACCATACTGAAAAAGTGGTCAGCTGCTCGTCATGCGTCGAAACAGAGCGCATGCGCGTCCGCGTGTTTGGTACGCTAAACCAAATTCTTTAGTACGCTCAACAAGAAGTGTTTACCAAACTATTTCGTTTCAGCCAAATAAGTTATTTTGTAACTTCCACTACTTTTTGGTGGTCGCAACCAAATTTTGGTAAGAACAATCAAAATTGCTCGACAAAATTATTTTTTTGATGGAACTTAATTTTTTTTCTTGGCGTGATTTTCTCAATTCTCTTTACCAGCCAGTACCTGCTCTCTGAATTCCGTTTGCTTCTGTATTTCAACTACTGAATTCTTACTGTCTAAAATTCTTAAAACTGTCCGTTTTTTGATAATTTTATTTTCATCTTAAATCTTAAATTGACAGGTACGTTTGACAGTCAACGAGAACATTTTTAGTAAATCGAGACTGTCATCAATAACATCATCGCCGAGCTTTTGAAATTAACATGGGGGTTTACATGGGAAAAGCTCGTTTTTTGAGATAATTGAAACAAGAAGTACTTCTTAATAAATTTTTGTAAATTGAAGTTCATGTAGTACCGTGTTAGGGAATATTACTTCCTGGAACTAACTACTTAGTATTTAAACAATTTTTATTTGTTAAAGTAATTTCTTCTCCTGTAAATATTATTGCATTTAATGAATACTAAAAGTGATATTTTGTGCGAGAGACAGTCTGCATTTATTTAAAACAAGCAATCATCATTTTCTGGAACTTTTTAATAGGAAAGGTCGATAAAATTCTGGTTTCTTTGTATTCCATACATTATTTAGCTTACTTTCTAGTATTCTCTGATTGCAGAACTTACAACCAATAAAAAATAATATTTGTGACAATTCTTTTCAGTTAAGTTATTGATAGTTATTTTTTAGATCGTTTTCATTAACGAAACAAAACACTGTTCAATAAGCAAAATATATAGCGCAAGAAATTTACAAAATCTAGAATTTTCTTCATCTTTCATATGAAATGAAGCAAGTGGTATTAATTATTTGAATCATTGCAAATTGTCTGTGACAAAAAATATGGCTCATAACATTTTTGATCGCCAGCATTAATTTCATAAAATAATAACTTTTCACAATTTATACCGGATGAAGAAGTTGTTGAAACAATTAAAAATTGTTTAAAGCATTTGAAAATATTTTAAGCAAAGAAAAATTCCTCAAACCAATTAACAGATTATATTAAAAAATAGAAAACTGCAATATTATGCCAAAAAACGCTGGATACATAAAAACTCTAAAAGAAGACTTGTAAGAATTTGCTTTACATATTCATAAAAAATTCTGTTAAAAAATACATATTTTTAGTAACACAGTAAATAATCGCTGGGGGTTTATATTGACCCTCAATAATAAATTTGGTAGAAATTGTTGATGTAAGTTGTTGGCTTTAGGGTCAGGTGAACTGAAACTCATTAAGTTGTTTCAAACTTTTCGGCATACAATGGCGGCCTTCATCAGTGAGTTTTATTAAATCTTAAAAGAATTTGTACCAAATGTGTGGCATAAGGACGCGTTTTATTTTTTCCTCCTCAAGAGAGAAAAGCAAGATTTGAATGTCAATGTTCACAAGTTACGTCAACAATTTTTACAAAAAATAACACAGTAAACCCCAGGAATCAATTTTATCTTTAAATTAGATAAAAACACTGCAGCACGTTGAGCTGGCGAAAGAAAAAAATTTATTTGACAAAAATATTGATTTGCCATATATGTGATATGTCAAACGGCTGCGTCTAGGTTCACCAAAAAAATTTCCTACTAATGGTTTGTTCAACAAAAGTAAAGGACTGAACTTGGCTAAGTGTTCACTATATAAAGTATAAACTAACCAAAGTGCAGCATATGTATTCTGTAAGTGTAGGTGAATAATTTTTTGGTTAAAATCATTTAAATAAAATGAGACGATTTCAAAAATGAATGCCGCGAGGATTTTCAAATGCATAGAGGGAATGTTCTCGTTAAATCTAGACGCAACTTTTTGACATTACACACCTGTCAAATAAATATCTTCGTCAGAGAAATATTATTTTTCGTCGGACAAATTTCATCTTTCGTCAGATAAATTTTATCTCGCATCAGATAAACGTGCTACAGCGTTTTTATCCAAATTAAAGATAAAATTCATTCCTGGGGTTTACTGTGAAAACATTTTGTGTTGGATAATTATAATAGTAATAAACAATAATTAATCCTGTGCAGGGAATGTTTTGTGTCAAAAGCATTTTGTGCAGGGAAAAAAAGTATAAAACAATATTAAATTCTATTTAGACAAAATTTTGTCTAGGAAATATTTGGCGTCGCATATATTTTCTTTAGGAAAAGTATGAACAGTATACGTTGTGTACAATATATTTTTTATATAATAAATTTTTTGTAGGAACGGGTGTTACTCCTCAGTATGCAACTCTAGGGCAAACTAATTACCCATTTTATCCTACATGTACGCAAAGTGACGTTAATTTCTTTTCGTTACATAGTAACTGGTCGAGAGTGTGGCTATTGTATCGGATCTTTCGCTTTGTCCTGAATTTCCTTTTCCACAAACGAGATAGGGAGCTGGTTCCAAGTGCACGTGGATCCTCGCGACATCAGGTCCTTTATTTGTCCTCTTTTTTTTTGTCCGTTTGGTGCAAAAGCCATACGGTTTGTTGCGGTTGCGGGTATACACACAGAGACGTGTTTACGCACACTGGTCATTTTTCTGGGGTGCATAAATCATCGACATGCCGAATTGCATCGCGGTTACCAAGGCACCGTTGGTGCATTTTTTCATTATGCGATTCGTATATATATACATATGTAAGTGAGTACATATAACGTAACGTATATCCTATTTATGTGAAATTCGCGGAAGAACCAGATAGCATCGCCCAGTACGAAAGAGGGCTTCTATAATTTCGCTCAATTCCCTCCTTCTTCGAGTCGTCGGGTGCACGGCATGCACGCACATCCGCATTCAATCACCCGCAACACGGGATTTCGAAACTCCAAACTCGTCTGCTGTTTTTGAGGAGGACTTATCAAACCGCCCGATCGGGGCTCTCCGTTCACCAAATTACCATTTCTTATTTAAGTAGGCGAAATGGAATTGCCAAGGGCTCCATTTAGTCTTTAACGACACTCCGACATGAGCCCTTACAACCAAATCAAAAAAGAGGAAGAAAAAAAATGAATTGGTGGAACTTGGAAAAGTTTATGGAGGTGTCCACGCATATTGGCTGAAGTCATTTTCATGGATTTTTGAATCAACCCTCACTTCTTGTGGCAATTTGCGACATGTTGATGAACCCATCAGACCATCGAAATAACATGTGACACTGAAGTTGACCCCCTCATATTTTTAAATAAGGAACATGAATGCAATTTTGAAAAATCGTCAATCATTAAAAGTTCATTTACTGAAAGAAATGAACATTTTCAATATAGGGTCTCACATAAAATTGACTTTTGAATTTTAATTTCTACCATTTAAAGCATTCAATCTTGTGCAATGCAGAGAATAATTGATTAGGAAGCCATGTGTTCCTAAAATTTGTTTGGCTGAGATAAAAATTTAAGGTGACTATTAGCACCCTTTGGTCCTAGAATTAAAAAATAATTTTTCGAATATTTCGCACAAAATACTTCGTCCCGAGTAAAAATGCTTCGACTTGAGTTCGACTTGGAGATATCTTGCCTTCGTCTGCAAGACATCGATGTCTGGTTGCGTTTCAAAACTGAGTCGAGACATAATCCTTCGTCTTACGTTTATGGTCACGGGAGGTAAGACAGCGTTTACTTGTCTCAAGTCGAGGCTTCTCTTGGTTAAGACGACGTTTACTTGTCTCAAGACGAGCCTTGCCTTGGCTGAAATGTTCGAACCTTTTTTCACTCATGAATGAAATTAAAATTGATGAATGAAAATTTTCTAATTAATACGTTAGATATTTTTAATTGAAAAATTTAGATTCTGTGGGTCTGAAGGAGTAAACCCCTTTAAAAATTTTCTCACCAAAAATTACAATTGTAACTTTTTAAAAGACTCTCCGAAGCCGTTGGAAATACGTAAAAACAAACCAAATTATCGGTTTTCTCGTCAAAAAAGTATAGTGCAAAT
>JAAAKG020136358.1:0-13228 GCA_010014905.2 Druon quercuslanigerum
AATTTTATGATTTTTGTAAACAAATTTAATAAACAAATGCATTAATCAGGCATTTGTAGACAGAAAAATGCTTTTTTTCTATTAAAACTTTTTTAATTAGAAACTTCATGATAACTTCATCAAAATTCATAATTTTCAAAATTAATTTCATGATTTTTTTAAAAAACAAATTTAATAATCAAATGCAATTATCAGGAATTTGTCGACAGAAATTTTCTTGTCTGTTTCAACTTTTTTAATTAGGAACTTCATGATAACTTCAGCAAAATTCATAATTTTTTCATTAATTCTATGATTGTTTTAAACAAATTTCATAAACAAATGCATTAATCATGCATGTTTCTACAGAAAATTCGTTTTTTTCTGTGTCATTTGTTTATTTATAAAAAAATGTATAATTTATAAAAAAATGTCTTATCTGCTTTCTTTAAAATTTTTTTTGGTCCAAATCAATCAATTTTTGTGGGCTGTACCTTATGAACTGAAAGTGAATTCCTAAATTATTGAAAGGGCAAGATGATAAATCATCCGATTGGTGAATTCTGTGAATTAGAGACATTTTAGCAAGTACAAGTCTGACGTAGCCATCGGCCTAGTTGTCGCATACCGCATGGTATACGCCATTGGAATACACGAGGTCATACACTTACATTAAGTGTGCAAAACAAAGACAGATAGACACACGCTTCTCTCTAGAAACTATAAGTCCTGAATCGATAATATTGATCTGCCAAACGCCGCGTAATCCGTGTCACGGAAACAGGATTAGGAAAAAAGACATTTCAAATCAAATAAAAAAGGCTTAATTATCTTCAATTATTGACAGGGAGGGTTATCCGGCAGGGGCCAAACCAGATAACGAGGTTCAAAATAAATTGCAAAAATCAATCCAATATTTTTGTGGGAAAAACCCATTTTTAATATAAAATAAAAATGTTTAGCAATTATTAACTTTTTAAGCTTATTTGTTTACTTGTTTGGAGGCGTTAATTAATCAGTTAAAACCTCCCATTTCGACAATTTGCCTCTTCACTCTTACTTTACTTACCCTTTCCTTCCATTTTCTCCCCTTCCTTCTCTTCCCCGATTTATTCCTACTATTCCCTTCTCATCTCCAATACCCACACGTATCTTTCCTCTATTTCCCCTCCTCCAACCCTAACTTTCCTTGTGACTACTTCCCTCTCCTACTCTCCCTTTCCTATTACCCCTTCCCAACCTGTACTTCCCTTCTCAATACTTCACTATCACATCCTCCCTTTCAAACTTCTCTCACTTCTCCATTTCCTTTCCTTTTCCTTTCCTTTTCCTACCTGTCCTTCCCTCTCCCTATTTCTTCCTTCCATTCCCCTCTCATAACTTATCCTACTACCCATCCCTACTACCTACCCATACCCTTCCACTAGTTCTCCTCCCCAAGTCTCACTTCCATTGTCACAACTTACCTCTCCCGCCTTCCCTTCCCTGCTAGCTCTTTCCAACCCTCACTTCCCTTCTCACTACTTCCCTCTCCCATTCTTCTTCTATACTTATTCCTTTTATTCCACTCTCATAACTTATCCTAATACATACCCCTACCCTTCAACTAGTTCTCCTCCCCAACTCTTACTTCCATTGTCACAACTTACCTCTCACACTTTCCCTTCCCTACTCTCTCTTCCCAACTCTCACTTTCCTTCCTTCTTCTCTCCCTTTTCATTCCCTTCGCTTATTTCAACCTTCTATTCCCCTATCACCTTTAATACCAACCGCTACCTTTCCTCTATTTCCCCTCCCCCGACCCTCACTTACCTTGTCACTACTTCCCTCTTCCATTATCCCTTCTATTTTATATTTCTTTCTTCTATTCCACTCTCATAACTTATCCTACTATCTACCCCTACCCTTTCACTAGTTCTCCTCCCCAACCTCTTCCAACTTCCCTTTCCTACTATCTCTTCCCAATCTCACTTTCCTTCTCACTGCTGACCTCTTCCGTCCATCCTTTCACGCTTCCATTACTTCTCCCTTTCCTTCCCTTTTCTCTCCCTTTTCTTTCCCTTCGCTTATTTCAACCTTCTATTCCTCTCTCATCACATCCTACTAACCGCCCCTTCTCTTCCTCTAGTTCCCTTCCCCATCCATTACTTCCCTTGTCATTACATCCCTCTCCAAATCTCCCTTTCCTATTACCCCTTCTTAACCCTCACATCCCTTCTCACTGCTCCCCTCTCAAAACTGTCCTTTTCTAATTCTCCTTTCTAACCCTTACTTCCCTTCTCCCATCATCCCTTTTGATCCTTCCTTTCCCTAATTCCCCATACTTCAATTCCCCTCATTTAATTTTTCTTGCTTCCTTTTACCACCCTGGCCATTCCTTCCCTACTTTTCCTTAACTTTAACCTACTTCCCCTTTCCTGGCTTACCTTACTTCCCCTTCCATGACTTCCCCTTCCCTGATTTTCCTTACTTTCCCCCCACGCAGATGAATTTCTTTCCAATAGAACAATTTTTTACAGAATAGTCTCATTTCTTCACTCAAAAAAATTAATTTAGACAGAAAAGGTTAATTGGAAAGCAAATAGTTGAAATTTTAACTAAATAGATGAATTTTTTACCAAGTAGAATAATTTTCTACCGGAAAAGAGCAAAACGAAGGAAATAGTTAAATTTTTTAACAAAGAGATGAATTTTCAACGAAAATTATTGATCTTCAACGAAGAAAGTACATTTTCACCAAAATTGTTCAATTTTCGAATAGTTAGTTAGATTTTCGACTAAAAAAATATGAATTTTCAACAAAAATGTAATCGCTGTAATTTCAATCAAAAAGATTTTAATGTTAAAAAAACAGTTCATTCAAATTTTTTTCAAATTTAGTTTTGACTGGTTAAAATAATGCAGTTTCTGTGATTGAAAAGTCAGTCAAAAGTGACTGATTCAAAGTCAATTTTGAGTGATTTAAAAATTCGAAATCAATGACTGAAAACCCAGTCACAAGCGACTGGTTTGAATTTCGTTTTGACAGGTTCAAATAATTTAGATTCGACGACTAAGAAACCCAGTAGAAAGTTACTGATTCGAATTCAGATTTGACTCATTCAAATAATGTAGATTCGATGATTGACTAACCAGTCAAAAGTGACTGATTCAAGGTCAATTTTGACTGGTTAAAAAAATTCGGATTTGACGACTGACGAACCAGTCATAAGAAACTAATTCAAATTCTTTTTTACTGATTTAAATAATACAGATAAACGAATGACAAATACATTCAAAAGAGACTGATTCAATGTTAACTTTGACTGATTCAAATAATGCAGATTTGGTGATTGACAAACCAGTCAAAAGTGATTGATTCTCAGTCAATTTTGACTAGTTAAAAAAATTCGGATTTGACGATTGATAAACCAGTAAAAAGTGACATATTCAAATTTAATTTTTACTGATTCAAGAAATTCAGATTTGGTGATTGACAAGAAAGTCAAAAGTGACTGATTCAAAGTCACTTTTGACCGATTAAAAAATTGTGGTTCGAAAACTGACAAACGAGTTAAAACTGACATATTTGTGTTTCGTTTTGACAGGTTTAAATGATGCAGAATGGACGACTGACGAACCAGTAAAAAGTGACTAATTCAAATTTAGTTTTGACTGATTTAAATAATGCTGATTCAAAGAGTGAGGAATCAGTTAATATCGAATAATAATTTTTATTGATTAACATGTTTGTTAAAATGTCTATAACCTAATTTAGGGAAATTTGATACGAAATAAATAGAAAAATATTTTAATAAGTTTGTTCATGCCCAGGGGCGCAATCGGATTATTATTCTAGACGAAGGAGCAATTACTTGTCTTTTCTATTTAAAATATTTGTAATTTTATGAAACTTTTAATATATAAGCACATTACTCATTCAATTGGTAACGCTGCACTTGCATTTATAGTGCGGCGGCCCTGGTTCAAATCCGGGCTGAGGCGGATTTTTTATTTTACATCAAAACATTATTTTTTGGATGTAAGCATTAAAAATAAAATTTTAATTGATAAAAATTTATAAACTTGGACGTTAAAGTACTTTAAAATAGTAATAAACAAATAAAAAAACATTACAGAATCAATATTATAATTATTCACTTTAAAAAAATTCTATTAGGCGAAAGTAAATTACATTATCACACAAATTATTTTTTTACTATTGACTGAAATGGCCTTAATTCATTAAGGAAAAAAAACGAAATTGAATGAAATCCAGTAAAATCCAGTTTAATCGGGCAAGGTACGTGACTGTTCAGTAACCAGCCTTGAGGTCAACGACGACCTGTCTTCTACTAGGCTATAGATATTTCGTATTGACTTAGCTTTACTTAAGGTTTTAAGTGATAGAATACTTTAAGGAAGATACCACGTTTTTATAAATGTCAAAAGTAACTAATTCAAAGTCAATTTTGACTGATTGAACAAATTCAGATTCGACGACTGACAAACCAGTTAAAATTTACTGCTACGAATTCAGTTTTGACTGATTCAAAAATGCAGATTCGCTGACTTACAAATCAGTCAAAAGTGACTAATACAAACTCAATTTTGACTGATTGAAAAAATACTGAATTGACGACTGAGAAACCAGTCAAAAGTGGCTGATTCGAATTTCGTTTCAACAGATTTAAATAATTCAGATTCGACGACTGAGAAACCCAGTAAAAAGTTACTGATTCAAATTTAGTTTTGACTGATCCAAATCATGCAGATTCGGTGATTGACAAATTAGTCAAAAGTCACTGATTCAATGTCAATTTTGACTGATTAAAAAATTCTGATTCGACAACTGAGAAACCAGTCAAAAGAGACAAGGTTCAAATTTCGTTTTGACAGATATAAATAATGCAGATTTAACGACTTGCAAACCTGTAAAAAGTTACTGCTTCGAATTCAGTTTGGACTGGTTTAAAAAATAAGTATTTTCCGACTTACAAATCAGTCAAAAGTGACTGGTTCAAAGTTAATTTTTACCGATTAAAAAGTTCTAATTCGACGACTGAGAACCCCAGTAAAAATTTACTGATCCGAATTCAGTTTTTACTGATTCAAGTAATGCAGATTCGGTGATTGACAAACCAGTCAAAAGTGACTGATTCAAAGTCAATTTTTACTGATAAAAAAATTCTGATTCGACGACTGAGAAACAAGTGAAAGTGACTGATACGAATTTCGTTTTTACACGTTTAAATAATGCAGATTCAATGACTGACAAACCTGTAAAAGGTGATTCATTCAAATTAAGTGTTGACTAATTCAAATAATACAGTTTCGGTGATTGAAGAATCAATCAAAAGTCACTGATTCAAAGTCAATTTTGACTGAATAAGAACTGCTTAGTTGGCGACTGAGAAACCAGTCAAAAGTGACTGATTTGAATTTCGTTTTGACAGATTTAAATAATTCAGATTCGACGACTAAGAAACCCATTAGAAAGTTTTTGATTCGAATTCAGTTTTGACTGATTCAAATAATGCAGATTCAGTAATTGAAAAATCAGTCAAAATTGACTGATGCAAAGTAAATTTTGACTGATTGGAAAAATTCGTATTCGACAACTGAGAAACCAGTCAAAAGTGACTGATTCAAATGTCATTTTGACAGGTTTAAATAATGCAGATTCGACGACTTAGAAACCATTCAGAAGCGACTGATTCAAATTTATTTTTGACTGATTTAAATAATGCAGATGAACGAATGACAAACCCAGTAAAAATTGACTGATTCAAATAATGCAGATTGGGTGATTGACATATAATTTAAAAGTGACTGATTCAAAGTCAAATTTGACTGATTAGGAATTCTGTTTCGAAGACTGACAAACCAGTCAAAACTGACTGATTTGAATTTCATTTGGACAGGTTTAAATAGTGTAGATTCGACGACTGACAAGCACGGTAAAACGTTACTGATTAGAATTCAGTTTTGACTGATTCAAATAATGCAGATTCAACAAAGGAGGTATCAGTTAAAATTGAAATTTTAAATCGCTCAGTTTCACTCAATGGCTAAACAAGTAATTCTATAAAAATACTATATAAATAAATAAAAAATAAAATATAATTTTAAATAAATCGAATCTGTGAAATTTTCCACTAAAAAAGATCATTTTCAAAGCATAAATGAAATAGTGAAATTTTTAACTAAAAATAATATATATTCTCAATCAAAAAATAAAATTTTAATGAATTCTATGTTTCCACCATATAGATTCTTATGAATTAAAAATTATGAATAATTAATCGAAAGAATGAATTTTCAACCAGACAGTTTAATTTTCAAAAAAAAACGAAAATTTAATTTTTTGCTTTGAAAATAAATTTTCAACCCAAAAATACGAATTTTGAACAATATCGTAGAATTATCAATAAATTATCATTTAACAAAATTAATTTTAAAAATGGATGTTTAAAAGAATTATTTTTTAAAAAATTAGACACAGCAGATCGTTCCTGAGTCAATATAATGTGGTCTCGGTGACGTAAGAGATTAAACGTTCAATTTGTGATTAGTGGTGTTCCCGGTTCAAATCCGGGCCGAGGCAAGAAAATTTTTTTGTTTCTTCAAGTTATTTAACCAGTAATTGGAGAAATTTAACATTAAAAATTAATTAATTAATCACCCTGGACGAGGAAATAATATTAATACTCTGAAATGATGGATCTTTAACTAAAAAAATGAATTTGTAATAAATTAATTAAATTTTCGAAAAAGTAGTTGAATTAAAAAAAAAAATTATTTCTGGATATTTCTCTTGATTCTTCAAAAAAAATATTTTAATTAAAAATTAAAATCAATTGAATTGAACAAAAAATACGATTTTTTAATCAAGTAGTTGAACTTCCAAATCAAAAAGAAGAATTTTAAACGAAGCCCTTGAAGTTTCATAAAAAATTGTCTTTATAAGTTAAGAATTAAATTTTTAAAAATTCCATTTATAACCAAACCAAATTAAACAAAGAATTAATTTTCCGTTAAGAAGTTCAATTTTTACCGGAAACTTGTCAAATTTTCAACAATACCAAATAAATTTAAAGCAAATAGTTGAATTTGTTGAAAATCACTTTTTTAAAATTAACTTTTCTATCTTATAAGTTGGAAATTCAATTATTTAGGAAAAAATTAATGTATTTTTTTGAAAATTCGCCTATTTAGTTAAAAAATTAATTTTTTTGTTTAAAATTTATTTATTTGTGGATTGAACTATTTTGTAGAGATTCATTAATTTATATTAATAATATTTTTGTGTCGACCAGGGTAATTAATTGTTTAATTAATTTATCATGTTAAATTTTTCCGAATAATGGTCAAATAACTTTTGGAGAGACAAGAAAAAATTTGCTTTTGCCGGGATTTGAACCTGGAACGGCACTATTTACGAACGGAGAGTTTAACCAAATTCAAATCAATAACTTTGTTACAAATTCGTATTTTTTGATGAAAATTAGTTTTTGGCGAGAAATTATTTATTTCTTTAGTTTGTAAATTAAACTTTTTGGTTAAAAATTCGTCTTTTTGTTATGGTAATTCAACTATTTTGTGAAAAATTTTTTTTTTTTTTTGCATTAAACTATTTTTTATTACAAATTAGAATATTTTTTTATTGTAATATCACCTATTAGATATTTCATTAAGAATTTTTTTCTGTTAAAAATTTAAATACTTGGTTGAAAGTTGAACTACTTTGTTAAAACTTTTCTGGTTAACGATTCATCGTTTTAGTTAAAAAATTATTAATTAAACTAAAAATAAAATTTTTTTGTTTGGAAAATAATCTTGTTAATTTAAAATTTAACTATTTTATTTTTGTAGTACTAATCTTTTTTGCTACCAATTCAACTATTTTCTTGACAATTTATTAATTTTTCTATTAATTAATAAAATAATTTACTGTTTTAATTATTATTATAATTATTATTAATTATGAATTAATTTCGAAAAATTAACTACAGTGAAATATTTAAATAAAATAAAATTACAGTAAAAGTTTAAATGATTTAAAAAGATATTTTATAGTTATAAAAATATTTAAACAAGATTTAAAATTTAAGAAAATGTTTCAATACGTTAAACAAAATATGTAGATTATTGAATATATCTAAATAAAGATTTTAAACCTTTTAAAGGATTTTGAATGGTTTCATAATGATAAAAAAAATTTATCTAGACTCATGAAAAAATTTTGAAAAATTGAAAAAAAATTAACAATTTTAGAAAGAAGTATCGATTTTGAATGATTTTGAAACAGACGCTTTTTGAGGATTTTGAATATTTCAAGAAAGTAAAATAGATTTTTTTTAATTCTTGGAAAAAATTCAAATAATTTTGTATTTTCAAAAATTAATTTTTACATAAAATGTTTAAAAGATTTCAAAACATATAAAAAGATTTATAAAGTATCCGATAAACAAATTTTCTTAAAGTTTCAGGAAAAATAAAAAAAAAATTGCCTAAAAATTGTATCTCAAACGAATATTTAAAAAGATTTTAATACATTTGAAAATATTTCCAAAATTTTCAAAAACAATCTGAAAGCTTTAAAAAAAAACTTTTTTGCAAGACTTTAACAAAATGAGTAAAGATTCGAAGCACTTAAAAAGATATTTCATAGTTATAAAAAAATGCAAAATAATTTAAAATAATAAAAAAAATTTGAAAACAGAAACTTCTTAAGAATTTTTAAAATTTTAAAGAAGTTAAAAATTGATTTGAATTTCTGGAAAAAATTCCAATGTTTTTCTATTTGAAAGTAATTAATTTTGGAGGAATATTTAAAAACGTTTAAAAACATTTTAAAAGATTTCTAAAGATTCTCCTAGGTTTTAAAGCCATTTTCAAAATTTCTTAAGTTTTGAAACAATGTAAAAAATAAGTGAAAAAATTTAAAAGATTTAAAAAAATTGGAGCAAAGATTAGATTTTTGAAGATCTCGAACCTAATATTTAAAAACTTTTCAAGTGATTAAACTAATTTTCGTAAAGTTTCTGTAAAAATTTAAAATAAGTTTTTTGCTTAAAAAATTAATTTTAAGAGAATATTTGAAAAGATTTCGAAAGGTTTCCAAAATTATTGAAAAAGAATTTCGAAGATTTTTGTATAATTTTATGTTTTTATGTTGCAGAATATTAACCAATTTTGTCAAAAAAAATTGAATAATTTTCAAACGTATTAAAAAGTAATTAAATTTTTTTAAATTTAAATTTCAGAAGAATTCAATTAATTTAGGACGAAATTGAGATTTTTTAAGATATCGGAATAATATTTAGAAAAATAGAAATAATAACGGATTTTTTTATTAAAAAAAAACTAATTTTATGAGAATTTTTTTAAATATTCTATAAATAATAATGAAAAAATAGGATTTCTTTGAAAAGGCTTGGAATAAAAATAATTTAAAAAATGAACGATTTTAAATATTTTTTGACTATTCCAATTTTAATTTTTCTAAATTTAAATAGCTTGAAATGCATTTTATAATAAATTGCTTAAAATGTATAACTTGAATGATATAATTTTTAAAATGCACAATTTTTAAAAATAATTTTTATTAAATTGGAATTGTTTTTTTAACTTTTTTTTAAATAAAGAAAGAATTTTGTACTGAATTGGAAAAGGAAATTATTTTATTTTCAATTTTTCTTTAAGATAATAAAAATTTTACTAAATTTCTATTCTTGGAGAATTTATTTAAATAAAATATTTTAAATAATTTCAAATGATTTCAAAAAAAAAAAATTTAATTTGGCAAAATTACATAATTTTAGAAAAAAATTAAATAAACCTGAAAGATATTTCGAAGTTTTAAAATCATACAAAAATAATTTTATTTCAAATAGATCCCTCTGAAAATTTTCAATAATTTTTTATATCAATTTATTTAACATTTAAATTCAGTTTTTTTTTTAATTTTGCAGAATTTTTTCAAGAGTTTCAAAAAGTTTTTTTATTTGTAGAAATTAATTTTAGAAGAATACGTAAACAGCTGATTAAGCATTACAAAATATTTCTAAAATTTTGAAAAACAAAAAACCGTAAAATTGAAAAACAATTTTTTGAATAACTCGAGTTTGCGAACATTTATAAAATTTTCTTAAACTTTCTCAAAGAGTTAGAAATCTGTTTAGATTTTCTGGAGAAACCCGGAAAAATTGTGTTTATGTAACTACAAAGGAAATAAACGAAGAAAATTATAAATTAATAGTCCCTTGAAATTTTGATTTAAAAAAATTTTTTTGTTGTTGTTGTAAATTGACCAATTTTTTGCAATTTTATATTTTTTGTTTAAAAATTCATCTTCTTTATTAGAAATTTCATATTTTTACTACCAAAATTACAAATTTTTTATTTAAATTGCAAATATTTTTTGAATAAAAATTAAAATTATTAAAAACTGTTTTGGTAGAAGCCTCATCATCTTAGTTAAAAATTTTTCATTTTTGGTTTAAACATATGGAATTTGTTTAAATAATTTTTTTCGCAAAATTCGTATTTTCCTTACAAATTTAATTATCTGGTCAAAAATTGACCTTATTGTAAAAAATTTGTAATTTTAGGTTAAAAAAGTTAAACTTTTTTGTATGCAATTTTTCTTTTAGAAAATATTTATTGTTTTTTTGGTCAAAAATGCAACTGATTGAAAATTTTGTTAAATTTTTTTTCTTTGTTTTATAAATTTAACAGTTTTCTATTTAAAATACAAATCTTTTTGAATAGAAATATTAAAGATTACATTTTGAAGTTTTAAAATAAAATTTTTTCTTTGAAAATTCAACAATTTAGTTAAAAATTAAATTTTTCGTTTAAATTTTAATTTCCCTCTCCACAGTGGATAATAATTAATAAAAATTGCAATGCACAATAATTAATTGTGACCACAAGTAAAAGAAAAACCTTTAACTTTAATTTTAATTTAAAAACAAGTATAATGTCTCAACTATTATTTAAATTAAATTATTTATTCCATATCTTAGTATTTTTAATTAATGATAATCCAATTTTGGGTGATTTCCCCTATCTGAAAATTTCAGAAACATTTTTTTAATTTTCTCAAAATTCTTAGGAAAATTATATTTATACAACCTCAAAAACAAATAAAAAATTAATAGTTACAATTGTTCTACTTTTTATTATTTTTTTTCTGACGCAGTAAATCAAACAAATTTTTAATGAATCTTTTTTAAGAGATTCGAAAACTAGTTCAAAAATTTCAAAGTCAATTGATATTTATTCTGAGAACTCTTGACATTCATCCAAAAGGGTTTCTGTAAAATTAAAGGGCATCTCGAGAGTCGTTAAAGTATTACATGAAATTGTCAAAGTGAACTTTCAGATTCTGTAACTTTCAAAGATAGTTTCAAAAACACTTGAGCGGATTTAGTAAAGTCTCACGAGTCTTTACTCGGACCTAGTTAATGAAAAATTGGGTCATTTTATACAATGAAATTAAAAAAAAAAAAAAACATTTTAAAAGTGCCAAAATATATTTTTCTTAAATTTCGTTTGAATATTTTTCTTCTAAGTTTATTTCTTTTTTTCAAAAGTCACATTTGCAGTCGAACCTTCAACTAATTAATTTATTAAAAATTCTCTTATTCGATGAATAATTAACTATTTTGTTAAAAATTCGTGTTTTTAAAATTAATTTTATAAAGGAAAGATTTAAATATTCCTTTTCTTGATGAAAATTAATCGGTTTTAGTTGAAAATTAAATTATTTTTTGTTTAAAGTACATTGTTGAAAATTTAATTTATTGTATGGAGATTTAACTATTTTTTTGAAAATACATTTTTTTAACTGAAATTTTGAATATTTTAGTTATGGCTGAAAATTATTTGTTTTTATTTGAAAATTCAACTAATAAAATTTTTTCATTGAAAATTAATATTTTATAGTTTAAACTAAACCTGCTTTGTTAAAACTTTAACTATTTTGATAAAAATTTCTTTTATTTATTGAAGATTGGACTATTTTTTTGAAGAATTGTTTTGTTTTGTTATAAATTAATTTTTTTAACTGCAAATTTTAATATTCCATTTTTAGCTAAAAATGTATCGTCTTTGGTTTAATTATTATATTATAATTATTTTTAAATTATTTTGTTGAAAATGCATCCCTTTCGTTAAAACTCTTCTTTTTTGGATAAAATTCAATGAATTGATTTAAAGTTAAAACTTTCTTAACCATTATTAATTTTTAAAATTAATTTTAATTTAAATTTAATTTAATTTTTTAATTTTCATTAATTTTTTTTTTTTGAAAAAATTGATCGTTTTGGTTAAAAATTCATGTTTAGTGTGGAAAATTTAAACATTTTTTTTATACTAAAAATATAGCTATTTCATTTTTCTTTGAAATTTTTTTTTAATTGAAAGATGATCTTTTCTATTTGAAAATTTAAAATTTGGTAGAATATTAAATTTTTTAGTTAAAAATTAATATTTTTGGTTGAAAATTCAACTTTTTTGTTACAAAATTAAACTATAGTAAAAAATTACTCTTTTTTTTCTTTGAAAGTTCATGTTTTTGGCTATTGATTAAATTCGTTTCTTTCTTTTTTGAAAATTAATTTTTAAATTAAAAATGTAACTATTCCATTTTTGTTTAAAAATTAATCTTAGTTCCTCAAAAATTCTAATATTTTGGCAGAAAATTCAACTATTTCGTTTTGGGTGGTAAATTTATTTTTTTGTTTGGAAAATTCATATATTTTGATAAAATTTATTTTTTTTTGTGTGAAAAATTCATGTTTGTTCATTTGTAAAATCTTTTTTTTTGCTATGGATTGAACTATTTTGTTAAATATTGTTTAAAATTAAATTGTAGCTCAATTTAACTGGTAGAAAATTCGCATCTTTTTTTCAAAAATTAGTTTTTAAGTTGAAAATTTAACAATTCCATTTTTGGTTAAAATATTTATTTGTTTTTAAAAATTGGACTATTTTCAAAAAATTCCAATATTTTGTTAGAAAATTCAACTGTTTGGTTAAAAAAATTATTTACAGTTTAATTTAACTGGTAGAAAATTAATTTTTTTGTTGAAAATTGATTTTCAAACATAAAATGTAACTATTTATTTGCTTGTTGAAAATTTATCTTTATCAGCTGAAAATGAAACTATTTGGTTAAAAATTGAATTATTAATTAAAAAAATTACTTAACTATTTTTATTTTTTTATTTTAATAAAATTAACTATTTTGGTAAATAAC
>JAAAKG020136359.1:0-13227 GCA_010014905.2 Druon quercuslanigerum
CAAGAAATTTGTTACATTTTTTCATAATTGCAAGGAATTCCAAATGAATATAAATATTTTGGGAAATTCTTAAAAATTCCAAGGCATTTTCAATAGATTTAAACGCTTTCGCAAATTGCAAACGAATAACAAAAAAATCATTAGATCCACAGTATTTTAGGGTATTTTTAAAAATTCCAAGAAACTTGTTACATTTTTTCATAATTGCAAGGAATTCCAAATGAATATAAATATTTTGGGAAATTCTTAAAAATTCCAAGGATTTTTCAATAGATTTAAACGCTTTCGCAAATTTCAAAGGAATAACAAAAAATTCATTAGATCCACAGTATTTTAGGGTATTTTTAAAAATTCCAAAAAATTTGTTACATTTTTTCATAATTGCAAGAAATTCCAAATGAATATAAATATTTTCGGAAATTCTTAAAAATTCCAAGGAATTTTCAATAGATTTCAAAGCTTTCGCAAATTACAAAGGAATAAAAAAAATCATTAGATCCACAGTATTTTAGGGTATTTTTAAAAATTCCAAGAAATTTGTTACATTTTTTCATAATTGCAAGGAATTCCAAATGAATATAAATATTTTGGGAAATTCTTAAAAATTCCAAGGAATTTTCAATAGATTTAAACGCTTTCGCAAATTGCAAAGGAATAACAAAAAAATCATTAGATCCACAGTATTTTAGGGTATTATTTAAAATTCCAAGAAACTTGTTACATTTTTTGATAATTGCAAAGAATTTCAAATATATAAATATTTTATGAAATACTTAAAAATACCAAGGAATTTTCATTAGATTTAAACGCTGTCGCAAATTGCAAAGAAATAACAAAGAATTCATTAGATCCACAATATTTGAGAGTATTTTTAATGATTCCAAGAAATTTGTTACATTTTTTTATAATTGCGAGGAATTCCAAATAAATATAAATATTTTAGGATATTCTTAAAAATTCAAAGGAGTTATCGAATTATTGAAAAATTTTCAAAGGAATACAAAACATATAAAATGATTTAAAAGGTTTTAGGATAATTAAAAAAATACCAAGAAATTGTGTATATATTTTGATAATTAAAACGAATTTAAAAAATTTTTGATATTTAAGGAAATTTTTAAAAATTATAAGTAATTTTCAATAGAGTTATAAGATTTCAAAAATTGAACAGCAATAGCAAAAAATTCATAAGATCCACAATATTTTAGAGTATTTTTAAAAATTCCAAGAAATTTGTTACATTTTTGATAATTGCGAGGAATTCCAAATAAATATAAATATCAAAGGATTTCGTAGAATTAAAAAAATTTTAGAATATATAAAAAAATTCTAAGAAACTTTGAAATTTTGAATATATTTGAAGATTTTAAGGAATTTTTTTTCAAAATTCTAAGGGTTTTAAAAAATGCCTAGAAGTGTTTCACGGTATTTAAAAATTTTCCACGAAAATTTGAAAAGATTTCAATAATTTAAAGGAATGTACAGATTTTAGAGAATTCTTGAATACATCAAGGATTTATCATAGTATTTAGAAACTTTAAAAATATTTCAAAGAATTTAAAAGGTTTAAGGATATTCAAAAAATTCCAAAAAAATTTTTAATGTATTTTGATCATTTATATGTACTTTAAACATTTTTAAAGTTTTAAGAGAATACTTAAAAATTCCAAGGAATTTCGAAAATGAACCAGTAACTTGTAAGACCGGTCTGTCTTATCCTTCTGTGCGGGCGCCCGCAATATGTAGGTACGGCACCGCCTCGTATTCTGGTACATATTAAAATTTTCAAAGAATTTAAAATAGTTTGGTTGTATTAGGTTATTTTTAAATTTAGACTATTTTAAAAAACGCCATGAAATTTTTTATATTTTTTCAAGATTTTGAGGAATTTTTTAAAAATTTTAAGGTATTTTCGAACTATTCAAAAAGTTTCAAAGGATTTCAAAAAACTTTAAAGGCCTGGAAATATTTCACTGTACTTAAAAAAATTGCAAGAAAATTCGAATAGATTTCCCTAATTTACAGGATTTCAAAAGGATTTTAAACATTTAAGAGAAACTTATGAATTCTTAGGAATTTTTAAGATATTTAAAGACTTTTAAAGGAGCTCCAAAAGTTTTATAGTGATATAGTCCAATAGGTCCTGAAAGTTGAGAACCGTTGGAAAGCAGCTTGCCTGGAATGAATCCCCGCTCGTATTTACTAAACATAAATCCGAGCTGAGATAACGATGCAGTCTAAATTGCTTCCTTTCTTGCCTCTTACTCTCTCTCTCTCTCTCTCTCTCTCTCTCCCTCTCTTTCTTCCCGGTTAAAGGCGGCCAATGGCGCCAACCGCTGGCCGTTAGGCTTTCGCCGTACGACTTTAAAACACGGTGCGCTCGACCGATTGGACTCACTCTCACACCGACCTACGAACAGGACTAACCATCCTCCGTTAGTCTACGGCACCTGTGCTATTTGTTTTAGCGAAGAGCAAATCACATTATAAATCACATACAGCTTTTCTCTGCTCTCCCCTCTCTCCCTCCCACATCGGTCGTTACTTCTCTCTCTCTCTCTCTCTCTCTCTCTCTCTCTCTCTCTCTCTCTCTCTCTTTCTCATACCCTATTGTTCCGAGGTCAGTACGCTCCAGCAGCTCCACAAACCTCTCACTATTCTTTTTTTACGAGGTCGGTACGCTCATAGCAGCTTACTTGAACTTACTTCCATGGCCGTTAATCTCTCCAGTCGGTCTGCCTTTTTCAGGCTTCGCAAACGTCTCACTATTCTTCTCTTTTTTAAGGTTGGTATGGCCTCCTCACGGCTCCGCAAACCTGTCGTTAACCTCTTCTTTCCAAGGTCGGTCTGCCTTTCTTACGGCTCCGCAAAACTTTAGCTAACCTGCGTTCCGAGGTCGGTCCGCCTTTTACACGGCTCAGCCAACCTCTCTCTGTCTCACTTTATACCAACCCGCCGCCGCCAGACTACCCTCTACGACACGTTCCATTCCGGCCTTGAGGACTATCGCCCTCCTCTTCCTGCAGCACCCCGAAAGCCTTCATTCGTTCAGTGGTCTTGCTTCGTGCCACCTCCCGCTTACACATTTCCCGACCTCTGCTTTCCTCCTTGTCTTCCACGGTATCCGAACACTCGGATAACTTCAGGTGCTACGATATCCAGGGAAATCGGCCAGCTTCGGCCGTCCCTCTAACCCCTTTTTCTTCTAAACGCTTCCGACAGGAGGATGATGACGACGACGTCATCATTATCGAAGATGACGAGTCCGTCTCGCCGGTAACTCCTCCTGCTAAGCGCCCTCACCTCTAAGCCGTACCCAGGCGAAGTCTTGGCTTCTAAGGAAGGCAAACCTTCTTAAAGCAAAAAACACCAGCTTACCAGTACGAGCCTCGTCTTATGTTTGCTCAGCCTGAGCGGACGATCCCAGCCATCAATACGGAACGTCGAGCTACGGTTCCTGCTGAACCGGCTCAACTCCAAGGGCTACGGTTCCTCTCGAACCGGCTCCCTCCGACCCAGCTTTCAAGCGACGGGTCCTCCAGGAACCGGCTTGAAACCACCACCGCCAGCCACACCACCCTATCTTTAGATCAAGTCGGGTCCAAAATCTAAGAACACACGCACGCCTGATTGTATTAATATAATTAAAAATAATTTAAGGAATTTCTTTAAACTTCAAGAAATTTTAAATAGATTCTAATAATATAATGGAATACGAAAGGAATTGCAATATTTTAGAAAAGTTTTAAAACATTCTAAGAAGTTATAGAATTTTGAAAAAAATTGCATAGAATTGCATACCAAATATTTAAAAAATAATTTAAAAGATTTTAGGATGTTTAACAAAATTTCAAAAAACTTATATAAATTTGGATAGTTTAAAGGAATATACAAAAATTTTAAAAAAGTTTCGAAGAATTTTATAATATTTCATGGTGCTGGAAGTATTTTAGGGAATTTCTAATGTAACTAACAGGAATCTTAAATAGCTTTCAATTATTTTCAAGAAATTTCAAATTATTTTTAAGACTTTAGTTAAAATTAAAAATGTTCTAGGGTTATTTTAAACATTTCAAGGAATTTTAGCTAAGTTTTAATAATTTAAAGGAATTCCAATGAATTTGACAAATATTCGGAAATTCTTTTATATTACAAGGACTTTTTAAGAGATTTAAAAAGTTTAAAGTAATTTTAAAATATTTTAAATATTGTAGGATATTTTAAGAAATTCAAAAAAATGTGGAAAAGATTTGAATGATTTTAAAGGAAGGGAGGCGATTTGAAAGTTTCCAGGAAATTTTTTTTAAATTCAAGGAACTTTTAAGATACATGAAAAGTTTTAAAAAATTTCAGAAAATTTAATGCTTGAAAAATATTTTTATGTTATTTTCAAGATTTTCAAAAGGTTTTAAATTGATTTTAATAATTTTAAGAAATTCCGAATGATTTTAAAGATTTCAGTGATTTATTACAAATTCTGAGGAATTTGCAAGTTGAAAGGTGCGTCAAATGATTTAAAAGCATTTGACATATTTTATTGGTATTTAAAAATATGTCAACAATTTTTAAATATATTACAAAAATTTGAAAGAATTCCTTAATGCTTGCGAATTTTTTTCGTTAAGTGGGTTTTTGTTTTTTTGTCCCAAAAGTGTTCCTGATCTGCATTTTTAAATTTTTTTATATATTTTGCGTGTTGTCCAATCAAGCATTTCGGAACCAGTCTCAATTATAAAAATAAACTAAATTTTTACATGTTTGCACACATTTTTTTAACAATCAATTATTTTTAGCTATTTTTTTCAGAATAGAAATAAAGAGTCGTTGATTATCAGAATTTTTTAATTTATTAATGTATTTTCAGCTAGAGCTGGGTATTTATAAATAATATTTTTAAAATATTGTTCAAAAAACTTATTTTATCTTTAATAATTTTATCTTGGAATAATGCTGGACAGTTAAAGTTTAAAAAAAATATACACTTTTGTTTACTTTTTATTTACTTGAAGTAATAGTTAATTTAAATTGAAAACACAATTGCCTAAGCAATTTATTATTATTTTAAATAATATTTTCTATGAATTTATATAAAAATTTGCATTCATGATTATTTCATTGAAAGTAATAAGTGGCATAATAAGCTTCTAATTTTTTTTTTAATTTTCTAATATACTTCAATAATTTGCAGGAATCCCAAAGAATTTCGAAGTTGTTAGGGAATTTGTTTAAATTTTTGAGAAAATTTAAAATGTTTAAATGATTTCGAAAAATTACATAGGATTACATATATTATAGGTTCTTTTTGAAGAATATGAAAAATTTTTAGAATATTTTAAGAAATTTTAAAAAATTTTAAGAATCTTGACGACTCTGGATGAAATTTATAACAAATTTCTAACATATACATACATGTTCCAGAAGAGAATGAGATTTCTAAATTATAGTAATGATTTATTAATAAAAATTAATTTTCTATTCCTTAATTAAATCTTTAAGGTCTGATAAAACTTTTTTATTGTCCACTCAATCGCTTTCTCGTTAAATACGCAGGATAACGAAATTTCGCCTTTCTAGTCTAGAATTGCTTCCTTTTCAATCTTCCTTGACATTTAACTAATTTTTTCTCACCAAAAAAATTCCCAGACTTTTCCCCGAAAAAGCCACTTAAATTTTCTGTAAATTTTGCATATTTTCTCCAAATTTACATCATCTTCCTTTTGCTAATATCTACTTACCTAATATTATGGAAATATTTAATTGAAAATTGTTAATAGTGATAGATTGTGGGTATTTAGAATTGACGATCAGAAAATAAATTCCTCAAAAAGTTTTTATTTTAAATAAGATTTTTTTATATTCCTGTTAAGAATAATCGTATACATATCAGGATTAAAAGTGGCTCTAATAAGGACCAAAATTTTGAGGACCAAAATTTTGAGGACCAAAATTATGCGGACCATAATTAGGAGGATAAAAATTATGAGGTCCTGGATTATTAAAAGATCCACTAGGTCCACCAGGAGGTAATTGTATAGAACTAGATGCTGCTCTTGCTTGAGGATAAATCGCATGATTAGTATAAACAACTAGGTTATGCTGATCCAATTGATTCTCGTGACTCAATTGTTCATGATGACCCAATTGTGTCATTAGACTAACACGTTCTGTGATAGCATTTTGTAATTTGTATGGCTTCATTACTTGACATGATTTGTCCAAAATGCATGGAGTTGTTTTTAGAAGTGGTTTACAATCGCATAAATATTGATCGAATTGTCCTTGCGTGCAGTAAGCTGTAAATGAGAAATGTTTTTGTCAAATCTTTAGTGAAACAAGCACATAAATTCAAAAAGTAGTTGACGACAATTATCACTAAGTGTTCAGTAGTGTAGTTCAAAAAAAATGGACAAGGTTTTCAAGTACCTGTAGAGGGAGTAGGGGAGAAAAAGTATAGAAGGGGGATGGTTTAAAGGCATAATAGGAATAAACGTATGAAAGCCGAATTTATTGATTCTTTGTTTTTAAAGGCAAAATTTTCGGACCACTGTAGTGTTTAGCGATCAGTAAGATTTTTCCAGTAACAAAGTGAAAATTAAAATATTTTATTTTTTTATTTTTATAAATATTCACAGAAATAAATTTACTTACAACCAGCCATGCTAAAATCCATGAAATGATTTTCCATTAATTCTGAATTCAGGTTTCTACACTTCCAAAGGTACTTTCGATTGTTCTCATCGACCCTTACCGCTTCTTCAATGCATTTCGCTGCAATAAATTTAATGATCATTGATATGTAATATGTCTACGAAAAAATATTTTAATTTTAAAGAAGAAATAATTTAAGTCAACCAAAGTATACGAATTTTCAACCAAATATATAAATTCTTTACCAAAACAAATTAATTTTTTCCTACTAGTTCAATTTAAAAAAAAAGATGTGCAAAGACAGTGCAAAATCCTGAAAAATATTATTTTTTGACAAAGTAATGTCTACTTGGTACATAGGGGTTGCTTTTTAGCACTAAGGGATAAAACCCAAAAATCGCAGTAAGTATTTTCGAGATACGCAAAAACCAAAAACTCTATTCATAGTGTAGGATTCTGGAAAGGATTATTTTTTGACAATGTAATGTCTTTGTGGTAAATAAGGGTTGCCTTTTAACGATTAGGGTTGAGGTCAAAAAATCGAAGTCGGTATTTTCGAGAAGCCTAAAAATCAGAGACTCTATTGACAGTGAAAAATTCTAAAAAAAAATATTTTTTGACAAAGTAATGTCTACTTGGTACATAGAGGTTGCTTTTTAGCACTAAGGGATAAGGCCCAAAAATCGCAGTGGGTATTTTCGAGATGCCCAAAAATCAGAAACTCTATTGATATTGTAGGATTCTGGAAAAGATTATTTTTTGACAACGTAATTTCTACGTGGTACAGAGGGGTTGCTTTTTATCGGTAAGGGTTGAAGCCAAAAAATCTAAGTGGGTATTTTCGAGAAGCCAAAAAATCAAAAACTCTATTGATAGTGTAGGATTCTGGAAAAGATTATTTTTTGACAAAGTAATGTCTACTTGGTACATAGGGGTTGCTTTTTAGCACTAAGGGATAAACCCAAAAATCGCAGTAAGTATTTTCGAGATACCCAAAAACCAAAAACTCTATTGATAGTGTAGGATTCTGGAAAAGATTATATTTGACAACGTAATTTCTGCGTGGTACAGAGGGGTTGCTTTTTATCGTTAAGGGTTGAAGCCGAAAAATGGATTTGGGTATTTTCGAGGATCCCAAAAATCAGAGATTTTATTGATAGTGTATAATTCTGGAAAAGTATATTTTTTGACAAAGTAACGTCTACGTGTTACAAAGGGGTTGCTTTTTATCATTAAGGGTTGAAGCCAAAAAATCGAAGTAGGTATTATCGATGAGTTGAAAAATCAAGGACTCTATGGACACTGTGTTATTCTCAAAAAGATTATTATTTTTTGAAAGTGCTATGTCTACGTGTTACAGAGGAGTTGCTTTTTATCGTTAAGGGTTGAAGCCAAAAAATGGATTTGGGTATTTTTGAGGATTCCAAAAATCAGAGATTTTATTGATAGTGTATAATTCTGGAAAAGTATATTTTTTGACAAAGTAATGTCTACGTGTTACAAAGGGGTTGCTTTTTATCATTAAGGGTTGAAGCCAAAAAATCGAAGTAGGTATTATCGATGAGTTGAAAAATCAAGGACTCTATGGACACTGTGTTATTCTCAAAAAGATTATTATTTTTTGAAAGTGCTATGTCTACGTGTTACAGAGGAGTTGCTTTTTATCGTTAAGGGTTGAAGCCAAAAAATGGATTTGGGTATTTTCGAGGATCCCAAAAATCAGAGATTTTATTGATAGTGTATAATTCTGGAAAAGAATATTTTTTGACAAAGTAATGTCTACGTGTTACAGAGGGGTTTCTTTTTATCGTTAAGGGTTGAAGCCAAAAAATCGAAGTGGGTATTTTCAAGGATCCCAAAAATCGGAGATTTTATTGATAGTGTATGATTCTGGAAAAGATTATTTTTTGACAAGGTAATGTCTTTGTGGTAAATAAGGGTTGCCTTTTAACGATAAGGGTTGAGGTCAAAAAATCGAAGTGGGTATTTTCGAGGAGCCAAAAAATCAGAGGCTCTATTGACAGTGCGAAATTCTGAAAAAGAATATTTTTTTACAAAGTAATGTCTACTTGGTACATAGGGGTTGCTTTTTAGCACTAAGGGATAAAACCCAAAAATCGCAGTGGGTATTTTCGAGATGCCCAAAAATCAGAAACTCTATTGATAGTGTAGGATTCTGGAAAAGATTATTTTTTGACAACGTAATTTCAACGTGGTACAGAGGGGTTGCTTTTTATCGGTAAGGGTTGAAGTTAAAAAATCGAAGTGGGTATTTTCGATGAGCCTAAAAATCAGAGACTCTATTGACAGTGCAAAATTCTGAAAAATATTATTTTTTAACATATTCTTGTATACGTGGTACAGAGGGGTTGGTTTTTGAGAATAAGGGTTGATTTCAAGGAAGTGTTACATATTACATTGAAAAGCAAAAAATAGCAAAAAAAATCTAGCCTACTCATTTTTTTAATACTTTACCTAAATAATTTTTTTTATTACAAGGGTTGAGTTTTTTAAATAAGGGGCCAAAATCAAATTTAAAAATGCCTAAAAATTTTTGAAAATTTTTGCTTATTTATGGTAATTTTACAGGTTAATATTGCAAACTATCAAATTACTCAAAATGGAATTTTAAACATTTTTAATAATTTCCGCATGATTATGAAATTTTTGGTAATTTATAGCAAGTTACCAAAGTTGCCTCATAATTCTATTCAATAATGTCTATAAATATTATATTATATTTATATTATACTATATTATATTATATTTGCAATATTTTACGCAATTATGATAACTTACCATAAATGAACCAAAATTAAATTAAAAAATGTTTATAAATTTTATGAAATTCATGAAATTTTACAGGTAATATTACCGTTCAGTTAGGAAAACTTACCACAACTTCACAGAAATTCAATTAAGAAACATTTATAAATTTCCGGGCATTTATGATAATATTCGGTTATTTGCACTTCCAAGGTAAATAGGTAACTTACCATAATTTACCCAAAATTCAATTTTAAACATTTTGATCAATTTCCAAAATTTTGTGGTAATTCATAACAATATTACAAATAAATTGTGATAATTTACAATAAATGAACCAAAATTCAACCGAAAAAAGTATATAAATTTCTAGGAAATTGACATTTTCTAACTTTTGTGATAATTTTACAGGTAAATATGGCAACAAACCATAAATTACCTAAAAGGCAATTTTAGACATTTTTATAAATTTGACCTCTCACGTTACTTTTCACATCCTAGGAAATAATTGAGATTTAGCCTCACTTATCTACCGTCGAAAAGGGATGAAATCATGCAATTCTCATAAAAATGTTTTTTGTTTTCAACTTACAGTGAGCTCTATACAAATCCATGTATTGTCTCTTTGCTAATTCTTCGTCATGTCTTGTTTTCATTGCTTTTAGTTCTTCTTGTAGATAACGTATTTCTCGGTTTACTGTTTTTAATCGTATTTCTTTTTCTTGAACATCTCTTCGTTTTTGCGTTGCTTGAAATCGCCGTTTTTCTTCTTTTTCTTGTAGTACTTCTTTTCCTTTTAGTGCTTGTTCTTTTATTAGTTCTTCAGTAATTGGTGTTCGTAGTTCTTCTTCTCTTTTTCGTTGTGCTTCTTGATGTAGTTCTTCTATTTGTTTCTTTAGTGGAATATAAGGTTTAGAAGTAACACTTAATTTTGTTTTTCCCTTATCAGTTGCACTCGCAGAATTGTAAAAAAGGTAGCACAGAAAGACAAATAGTAAAAATCGCATTTCTGGTAAAGCTAACAAAACTTTTTAACGAATTTATTTCCAATCAGCGTGACACAATAAGTGAATATTTCTTCAGTTTTCTCGCTTTTTATATAAAAAATTTATCCCTACCTTTTTATCAAAGTCGCTGAATGGGGCCATTATGATTCACACTTCCTAGACATAGAATATTTATTTTTTGAAATAGAAAATTCCTCATCGCATTCGTTTCAAGAGTGTTTACAAACGAACACGGATCTGAAACAGCATTTATGAAATTTACGGAAAATAGGACTTAGCCTAGTTAAATTTAGTTCTAAAAATAAATTTACAAGTTTTTCGTTGTGACTATTATAAATATGATCAACTATGTATATTATTCTTACGATTTTTGATTATATTTATTTTTATCAATTTATTCATTTTGCTTAAGTATAGCTGTAATAAAAATTTGAATAATTCTACATTTTTTAATGTTTTTATTCCTTTTTTGATATTTTCTTTAGAATTGTCAATATTATCTCAATCGAGTTGAAACTCAACATTTCTCCACAAATTTAGCCATAGAAAATGAATAAAATATTTTTCTTTAACAAAATCTCTATAAGTCTTTTTTCTAGTGTCCCAAAAAATCTTACAAGTTGAAAAATTTTTTATCCTATGTTAATATCAACATTTAAAACAATTTATAATAGCTTTTCTTTTAACAACTTTATAGGATTTACAATATTTGAGGGTAGTTTTAAAAATTCCAAGAAATTTGCATATTTTTTGAAAAGGTAAAGAAATTTAAAAAGATTTTAAAAATTTTAGGGAATTTTACAAATTCTAAGAAATTTTCAAGATATTTGAAAAGTTTTAAAGGATTTCAAAAAATTTCATGGGAATGAAAATATTTTAGGGTATACATTCAAAGGATATGAAAAGATTTCAAAGAATTTAAAAGAGATAATGTCAAGGATTTATAAAAATATTTTAAAACTTTCAAAATATTTCAAAATATTTTAATGTCTCTAAACGTTTTAGGATATTTAAGAATATTCTAAGACATTAAAACAAATTTTGACAATTTAAAGGAATTTCAAGAATTTTTAAGATTTTAGATGATACTTAAAAATTGAAAGGAAATTAGAAAATATATTAAAATTTTCAAAGAAATAAAAAAAATCATATGAATAAAGGTATCTTAGGTTATTTTAGAATATTCTAAAAAAATTAGAAAAAAAATTACAAAACAATAGAAACATTATAGAATATTTTAAAAATTTTAAGGGATTTTCAAGAAATTTAAAGAGTTTCAAAGGATTTAAGAAAATGTCATGTTATTGAAAATAAATTAGGGAATTTTTAAAAATTCAAACAAATTTTGGAAAAATTTCAATAATTTGATGAAAATGTATTTGAAACGTCTAAAAGGATATCATAATATATCATAAAATTAAAAATAATATTTAAAAGGTTTCAAAGAATTTTGAAACACACAGCTAGAATATATATTCCAAAAATTTCAAAGGAATTTTTAAAATATTTTAAAAGTATCATAGATATATATAATACTCAGAGAAATTTCAAATATATTTTAAGATTTTAAGGAATCTTTAAAAATTCAAGGCATTTTGAAAATATCAAAAAAGTTTCAAAGAATTTCAAAGAACTTCAAAGGCCTGGTAATCAAAAGTTTTTAAACAATTTAAAAGACTGAAAATCATTGAGTATATTTTCAAAAACTTCATGAAATTTTAAAAAGTCTTCAATAATTTAAAAAAAATTTTAATATTTTTGGGAATTCTTTAATATTTCTAAGAATTTTGAAAATATTCAAAAAATTTCAAAGGATTTCAATAAACTTAAAAGAAATAGAAATTTCCTACAGAATTTAAGAAAATTCCACGAAAATTCGAATGGATTTCAATAACTTAAAGAAATTCCAAAAGATCTTAAGATTGCAGGAATTCTAAAAAATTATAAAATTTTGGAAGATATTTAAAAAACTTCAAAGAATTTCGAAAAATGTCACAGAATTGGAAATATTTTAGAGAAATTTTTAACCTTTCGAGAAATTTTAAATAAGTTTCAATTAGTTGAAGGAATTCGAATGAATTTGAAAGATATTTTAAAAGTATCATAGAATTTAAAAAAATCATAGTAAACACAGTATTTGATGGTACTTTTAAAAATTCCAAAAAATTTGTTACAATTTTTAATAATTTCAAAGAATTCCAAATCACTTTTAATAGTTTAGGATATTTTTAAAAATTCTAAGGAAGTTTCGAATTATTCAAAAACTTTCAAAGAATATTAAAATATTTCAAAGAATTTAAAAGATTTTTGATTTTTTTAAATATATTTAAGAATTTTAAGAAATCTTTAAAAATGCTAAGGTACTCATAAAATATTTAAAAAGTTTGAAAGGATTTCAAAGACAGAGGATGGACCCAAGTTATTGTTTAACATTGTTTACGGATATAGCCTGCTTTATAATTATTAATGTTATATTTAACAAGTAATAAAAAATGAAAAAAATTAAAAATAAAAAATGAAAAAAATTAAAAATAAAAAAAAAAATCGATGAATAAAATATTATTTTTTTAAATAAAATCCCCATAAGTCTGTTTTCTAGTATCCCAAAAAAGCTTACTAGTTGAAAAATTTTTTATCCTATGTTAATATCAACATTTAAAACAATTTATAATAAATTTTATTTTTTAAGTGATTTTTAAAAACTTTATAGGATTTGCAAGGGTAGTTTTAAAAATTCCAAGAATTTTGCATATTTTTTGAAAAGTTAAAGAAATTTAAAAAGATTGTAAAGATTTTAGGGAATTTT
>JAAAKG020136360.1:0-13226 GCA_010014905.2 Druon quercuslanigerum
CTCCCTCAGCTTTGTCTCAAATTTCCATGCCCTCTTTCCCGCTCTAATACTTAATTTATCCCTTTGCGCTTCTTCTCACACCATATATCCTGGCGTCCTCCAATCTACCCTTAATGTCCACCTTAAATATCTTTCTTGTAAACTTTCAATATCTTTCAGATTTTTCAAAGAAATATATTAGTTGGATCTATATTTCAACAAGAAATCCGATCAAGTCAAGAAGATCCAGACGCCCTTCGGGGAAGCATCTTAGCCATTTAAATGTACAAACAAATACATGGAAATGTTGCCAGCGGGGTCCTCTTGGAGGTTGATGCTTCTAGTGCCTCCTCACCCATTCCATATCTCTGGCCCATAACTTAATACCGGCCATAGCAGCGTGTCAAATAACCACATTCTCCTTCTCCAATTTTTTTAAACCTTCTTTTCCGATTCTCCATATCTGTTTCAATACCCCTGCTGCTTTTTTATCCTTTCTCTTATATGAACTCTAAGATCTCCATTCTTTTGCAGAATATATCCCAAATATTTAAACTCCTTCACTTCTATCTGCATTCCCTTCCATCTCCCCGTCCATTCTTTCTGCTTCCCCCCCTCCTTTTCTTAACCTCATCTTTGTCTTTTCTACATTTAAATTCAGCTTTTTCCCATCTAAGTATTTCTCTAATCCTGTAATTAAGCCCGCCATCCCTTCTTCATCATCTGTCATTAGCACTATATCTTTTTCGTATGCCAGTGTATATATCTTTTCCTCTTATCCCCTTTTTCGCCGTAACTTTTTATATTTCTCCTCGGTCTAATGAGTAAAACGCTGCCTTTAAGTCCGCGAACATTGCTATCATTACCCCTTTTTCCATTTTAATCCTTTTATTTACTAGATAGTTCAGAAGATATATATTGTCCAGCACCCCCATTTTTTTTCTAAACCATGTCTGATTCGGTGGCCCTATCGTTTTTCCTAAACTTCTTTCTTCAATCTCTCCGACAAAACAGTTACATATACTTTATACAGTGTTGCTATCAGCGTCACACCCCTATAAATTTTAACCTCCTCTCCTTTGCTTTTCTTCACTATTGGTATGACTACTCCTTCGTTCTATTACTCTGGCCACCCCTCTCCTCTCCATACTCGATTACACATTATCCATGCCCATTCCTCTAGTTCTGTCCCTCCATATTTCCATACTTAATTTGGAATCTCATCTATAACAGGTGCCTTTCCATCCTTCATTATTCATAACACCTTGACTATTCCTTCCCTTGTTATGTCCTCTTCCTCAATTCTTTCTCCACCATATTTTCCTTCCTTTCTAACTTTTCTCTCTACTCCTCCTAGCTATTTTACACTTCTCACCTCCCATATTTACCTCTTCTACTATTAATACGTCTTTTTGTTCTTTCCTCTCTTTCTTATCTTTCCCTGTTATACATTCATTTCTCACTCCCATCACCATTCCTCCCATTGCTCTGCCCTTTTTATTCTTACTCTTTGCATTTTGAACTTGCCATTTTTAACCTCTTGGTAATCTTCCCTTACTCTTTCTCATTCCTTTTCATCTACAATCATCATCTACAATCCTACTATATTCCAGTAACATATCCTCCATTCTTCCCTACATTAGTTTTTTGTCTCTTTTTGCCTCTTACTATTGCTTATTTTCCTACCTCCCGTTCCTTCCTCTCCTAGTTTCCCTGCCCTTCATTTCTTACTAACTCTGCCCTTTCTTCATTCAAATCCCACCATACTCCGTCTATCTGTATCCTCCCATATTTAACCCTTGTTCTTCTTCTCTTTTTTTCTTTCCGCTTCCGCTATTTTTCTTAACTTATATTGCATCCTCCTTTCTACCCATTTCAAATCATCCTCTATTCTCTCCGAGCTTCTATATAACATCCTCTGCTTTGCCAACACTTCCCTCTTATGTTCCCATTTCTTTAGCTTCACCAGTACCATTCTCTCCACTCTTCGCTCTTACCTTCCTATACTTAGCACTTCCTCTATCTCTACTTTTGCATCAATCCTTTTTAGTACTTATTCCACTCCTTCCTGCATCTACTTCCCCTATAATCTTATACCCTTTATCACTATGTTTCTTTTTCTTTCTTCCCTCTCTTTCTTTTCTATTCTTCTCTGTTCTTTGTTCTATTTTTCTCAGTCTTTCCTTCTCCGTATACTAATTCTCTCCCCCACCAATATCCCGGCTCAAGCTTTCTATCTTCCTTATTCAACCTTGCATCTCTTCTACCTTTATATTATTATCTTCCTGCTTATATAATTTTTGCTCCAATGCCTGCATCCTCTTTTCTAACTTTTCCTTAACTTCTTTCCATTTTTTAATTTCTTTTTTAAGTTCAGCCATTTCCCGCATAATTTCTTTCCCTAATTCCTCTCCTTTCTTCATAAATGCCGATTACTTCTATAATGACTTCGCAAATTTCTTTCCGTCTTTCCTCTTTTCTCAATTCTTCGGTTTCATCTCCGTTTCCTTCAGCCCCCTTACTATTTACGTCCTTAGGTGGACCAACATGGAAGTATTCTATCTGCAGATAAATTTATCTACAGCTTTTATCCAGAGGTTTATCACCGGGCCCTCAATCCTCAAAAATATCATCAATCCCTTTTCAATTTCACAATTTCTTATTCAATCTCTTTCATCCAAACCCTTTTATACACTTCCACAATTCATTCACCTCAAATTTCACCACAATTATCGGAAAAAATCCTGTGATTTAAAATATATATATTCTTCTGCTGCATGAATTTTAATTTTAATTGGTAAATTTATTATTAATATCTAATCCATTTTATGGCCAGGGAATTTTCGAAAATGAATTTTGTGTAGGTTCGCAAATTTGAATAATTTCCGAACAATACATACGAAAAGGCTACATTTGTTATTAGATAATTAGTTTGGAGCAAGACATTTTAAAAGCTTATTCTCGAAATTTGCATTCGCTTTTTATATTTCTTCAGTATATATTAAATTTTTGGCCATTTGCAGATAACAATACTTCGGTTTCCACACACGCTCTTCTTATAAACGTTCAGTTGCAAATTCTGAATATGTCATTGAAGATGGTCAAATGCGAACACACTGGCCAAGAATATTGGATGCTTGTGAGTTCGATACTTGATGATTCAACCAAGTAAGTTACTAGAAATATTAAGTTAAAATAAATTAACATTTCTATTTAGAAATACTGTGATTATTTATGTATACATGAATCCCTACTTTAGTATTATTTATTAAATAAATAAGTGTAAGTAATATAAATAATGAGGAGAACCTCTACTTCAGATTCCAGCTCGAATTCAATCATGCTCAGTTGGAACTACTTAGAAAAATATACTCTGAAATAATCACTTCCAACGCTAAGGGCATTTCAGGAACAGTTTGTCTGAATATGTGCTCAAACTTAGAGAATAAAATTACCAAACACGATGCTGAAGAATTCTTGAGCGAAATGGTTTCACGAAAGTGGCTTTACTTTTCGGTACCGAAACGTTTATAAGCTTGCAATATACAATAATAAATGCAGATTAGAGCAGCAAAATGAATCAACCTAGATTTGGTCGATTTTCAGCAGAGACAAAACACATTCTGTAAAGTCTAATTTTCAGTTTAATTAAAAACTGAGAATATAATCCCTAGATTATTAGTTGCTGAATGAAGAAAAAAAAGTAAAACAGTTCTTGCATTTGGAATTGTTTTTAAGCTGCTATGTTCATCTTTTCATAGCTTTGATGTTAAACGATATTTTCTGAAATTTCGATGGCGAAACAAATTTCTTTTTAAAATTTAATAACAAGAAAGTTATAATCTTTCAACATGGCTAACATTTTTTTCGTGAACGGCTAAACGGATATTACCATCCGCGACATCAATATTTTTATTTACGAATGTTTATTATAGAAATATACTTTTGAATTTACAAAAATTAATTTTTAAATAAAAATCTCATTAGTTTGTAAACAGTTAGAGATTTTTGCTACTCATAAAAAATTGTTCACCTCACGTTGTTCTAAATTAATTTTGGAGAGAAACGCTCGAAGAAATACGGTATAATTGTTATCATAGACATTGATATTTGATTGTTATTAACAATCTCAATTATTTTATAATTAAATGAGATTTTTATTAAAAACTTCATTTTTGTAAATCCAAATATATATTTTATATATATTAATAATAATATATATTAAAGTAAATATATATTTCATATTTCTATAATAGAAATTTATAAATAAAAAAAATTTGACGTCTTTGTTGTTAATGTCCCTTTAGCCGTTTAGGATAAAAATGTTAGTCATGTTGAAACATTATAATTTTCTTGTTATTAGCTTTTTTTGAATTTGTTTTGTCACCAAAATTTCATAAAATAACTTATAACATAAAAACCTTAAAAAGATCAACTCAACTGCTTGAAAAAACAATTCCACATGCATGGTAGCCAACTTAGAAAAATTCAACCTCGGCTAAAAATGTAAGGTCGAAAAAAAGTGGTAAGCAGCAAACTTCACAATTTTGGATTCCGACTAATTTCGACCAATACCAAACACTATATAGATCGATTTTTTTGATCCGCTTACCTCTTTTTGTGTCGCTGTGTCATTGCTGAATGGAGGACAAAAAGTTTTGATAGAAAAAAATCAAACACTTCTGATAAAATGAGTGTATTTCGACTTTTTTTGAAAGAACGTAGAGTGACAGTCTGGCGTTCTTTAGATTCAATACAGGGCTCAAATTACAAATTTTGAACCTTTAGTTTAAGCCCTCTTAGAACTTTTTCGAAGGTCGAGTTCACTCCCTACGTTGTTATTTTAAAAAGCCGAAAATGCTTTTGTCCTCAATTATCACAAAAACTTTAAGGGCCAGAGATATTTCGATTTCGCATTTGGCGACCTGAACTCTACGAAAAATACCCAATTTTGGTCTTGGTGCAATTAATTCATTTTTGGGAGCGGGGTTTTGGTTTTAAGGGTTTCGTAGCCCCGAGAAGTACTGAAAGTGAGGGGATATGATGGTAGGGAAAGTAAGGAGGGGAACTAGGTTCTGGCCAATCACACGCATCGTAGAGAGTATACATAAGAACAACATAACCTGATACCTCAGTTTCAGGTCAGCCCTGAAGAAGTGAACTGCAATGTTCATAAAACGTCGGAAAAATTCGTAGTTTTGTACACGATTGAAACCCGAAATATCTTTATTATCATAATGAATCATCGTGAAAGCATTAAATCTATTATTAAAGAACTTTACGGGGAGAGTTTTCTTACTAAAACTAAGCTAAAGCTAACTAAAAAAGCTAACTAAAACTAACTAAAGCTCAGGACTTCTCAAGATCAGCTACTAACATCTTTAGCTTTTTTAAACGGTGCAGGGACAACCTAATCGTCGCAAAATTCTTACAATTGAAACATAATTTGGGAACATCAAAATCCAAATCAATTTTGCATAAAACATGTTTGCTTCTCTTAAAAGAAAGAATACAACACACCAAATTTGTCTTACACACTACCTCCAAAATATATTAAAACTTCATCTTTTCCTATCAAATAATCTCAGATTTGACATTTGGTCTACATTGGACCGGATATTATTATTCCAATCCCAACAGATTAAGGATCTTCAAACACAAAAACAAAAAATAAAATTTGACAAATTACTTCCAGTAAGGCAAACACCAAAAACTAACACAGTAAAAAACATCTCTGACCATCCTCTTCAAAATGAAATGATTTCAGTCTTATCTAAAGGAACCAATTTTTCAGTAGCTCTCTTCAAAATCCCAAAAGAAGAAATCATCAGTAATTTGGAATCCACAATCTATACCCTTCCACCTGAAAAAGCGAATGACATACGGCGTAGGACGGCCAGCATTTTACGTCATCAACTCCCTCGTATACAGAGCTGTCTCCATAACAGATGAAGGTAATTTACAAAAGGAATTACAAAACGTTAAACAAATTCTAATACAGAACGATTACACAAACAAACAAATTAATAAGTCAATAAGAAAATACACTAGAAAAAACAAGTCAGCACAACCTACTAAAGAAAGAGAGAGAAAAATGACGATCAGCCTACCGTACATCCAAGGTGTCATAGAACTAATAGGAAGAATTCTCAACAAACACAACATCCAAACCATATTTAAACCACCTGCGAAAATAGGACAACTTCTAAACAATCCTAAAGACAAATAGGCACCTCTCAGTGATCCAGGAGTATATAAAATCCAATGTTCTCGTGGCAAGTCTCTATTGGAGAACCGGGAGAGCGGTGAGCTAACGTATGAAGGAACATAAGAGTAAAGTCAGTCTAAAACATTTCACGCAATCAACACTAGCTGAACATCATATCGAAACAGGACATTACATTTTATTTGATAAAACAACCGCCATCGCAAAAACACAAAATATTTTTCCAAGAAAACATAGAGAAGTAATCGAAATCTTAAAGCACCGTAATAATATCAATAGGGACAACGGTTATGATACCAATCCGATTTGGCTTTCCTTCCCTCCCGGATTTTTTAAATAAGGTTTGATTGGCCAATCATGTGCGTCCTGTCTCCATGGTAGGGCACTTTGGCCAATCACAAGTATCGTAGAGAGTATACATAAGAACAACATAACCTGATACCTCAGTTTCAGGTCAGCACTGAAGAAGTGAACTACAATGATCACGAAACGTCGGCAAAATTCGTAGTTTTGTACACGATTGAAAACCGAAATATCTCTTTTATTATTATGTTGTTGTTCGTATAGTGGAAAAAACAAGTAAAAAACCTTCCTTCAGTGAGGATATGTATTGAATTATTTCGAGTTTTTTGTCTAAAATGATCTAATTTTTGACCAAGTGTGGGTTGATTCGTTTTTCTGTGTTATCCTTCAAATTATCTACTAAAATACTTGTGATAAACTATAATAAGGATATTTTTTGTAGAACGGTGTTTATTACATGGGCGCACGAAGCATTGGTGAATTGCTACTTTACTTTAAATGCACCTATGAAGATTCCCTAACGAACTGTGTGCTGTGCAAACATGTGATTTTTTACGTAAGTTTCAACATGAAAATAAAATATAGTATAGAGAATTTAATAATATTTGTTTATTTTAAAATCAGTATATTCTGCCGTTAATAAAATAATTAACTTTTTTATAGGGCCACGCATGCCAGGAATGCCATTCTGTCTTGCACAATTACTGCCTACTAAACTACGCGAAGATTCAAAAACCACTTAAGTGCCCTAATTGCTCAAAGCCGATGCCTGATGTAGAAATTGATGATTCCCAAGGTACTGTTCAGTTACTTTATATTTTACAGATATTAATAAAAATATGAGGCCACAAATTTTCTCTTAATTGGTCGCTAATGCCACTATTATATAAAATATTAAATTGCACCTTTTTCCATATTTCTCATTATTTTTTTAGTATTAATCAAATTAAAACAATCAAATTTTTATTTTGTGAAATCCATAGCTGCACAAATTGTATCATTTTAATTTTAAAGAGTTCAACTCTTCACATTTAAACGGTTTTAAATTGAGAATATTACAAAAATGTAATAATTGAGGTGATGGATACAATAACTCGTTAAACGCATTCGACTGACTTTTTTTGCAAATTTTTAACAAAATTATGTTACGGCCTAGTGAACAAGTTTCGCCCAATAAGTTATTACGCAGTAAGTTATTTACAGCAAAGCACATATTACTTTTTTAAAGAAAGTGCGTTGCTTGTAATTATCGCTTATGCATTGAGAATAAACCATAAAAATTGCAAACATTTTTATCAACAAACGGTCGAATAATCGGGAGTTTTGCTTAATAAAACTTCAATTTTCAATCGGAAATTTTTTTTAGTTTTTTTTTCTTAAGTAATAATTGTCGAATGAAAAAGCTTATTGAGAAAAATTTGTCAGGCGCGTCAAGATGAATACAAAGGTGTATTTAGTTTTACGTTTCGACTACCTTTTTTCATCTATCGATTTTCCCTAATAGACAATACTTCTTCGCGTTTTCGAGAGCTTAACGAGTTATTGCATCCACCATCTCACTTATTGCTGTTTTACAAATTAGACAGCTTTTAATCTAAAAAATTGTGTAAATTTGTGTAAATCCTTCAGAATTCGAACATTTGATTTGAAATTGTAATCCATAATAGTTTTAAAGCGTTCAAAATTAAATAATTTTAGTCTAACATTAAAAAACAAATTTTATCAAATTTTCATGTGTATCATTTTAAATCAAAGGCGTAGAAACTTATATAATCTGAAGATAAAAGAGTTTAAAATGTAACAATGTTGTAATTCAGTGTTTGATAATTTTAGATTGAAATATATGCAGGAATGGTTCAATTTAAAATGTAAATCCATTAAATGATTGAAAATTTTAGGTTCGAAGCGTTTAAAATTGATTAAGGTATTATCAATTTAGAGTAATTTTCTTATTTGTGCAAATTACGAAAACATATCTATTCAGGTGCTATCTAATGTTATGTGCAATTAGAAAGATTTTTTATTATTTAGATGTTGAGAAAAATAAAATTAGTACCTTGTGCACGCTAGCCCTGTATTAGGGTTTTGAAGATGCCATGTGGTTTGCCGTAGCTGCTAAAATATCGTTAGTTTTTTTTAACGGAGAAAATATAGGACACAACTCAGAGGTTTTGTGAAAATCTTAGAATTTTGTTGCTATCTATTTCATGAAAGAGAGCTCTGAAAGTATGAAAGAACAGAGAGGTCCAATAGATTAGACACTTTCACATGCTTTCAATTGATCGGCGAAAAGTTCGATCGTCGTCAATTGGCTTGTGTGCTTGTGCGGATAGCTCTTTGTACGAACTTACACTGATAGAACCTTAATTTAAAATTGAAAGGGTTTAAAATTGAATAATTTTAAATTAGAAACTGTCAAAATTGAATAATTAAAGAAAATCCTTTGAAATTAAATAATTTCTGATTAAGTTTTATCGAAGATAATTCATGGTAGATAAAAGGTTTTAAATTTAAAAAACGGACGATTCTGAGTAAAAGCATTCATCTTGTTTAGCAAAAAAAACAAAAATTTCAAATTTGAGTTTTACATAGGAGAAAGTATTATAAATGTATTGGAGTTTAAAAGTTCTCTGTTTAAAAAGTAATTCAAATTAAAAATCCTTCTTAATTAATCAGAATTAAAATAGAAAATATGCGTGTTTCAAAAAAAATGAAGTTAAAATTATACTGGACAGAAAATTGAAGTTTTTCAGCTTTACAAGAAATTAAAGTTACAAGAAAATACTTGAATGTAGCAAGTTGCCACATGAAGAAACCTTTAAATGAACAAAAATTTTAATTCAGGCAACTTAAGTTCAAAATAAAGTTGATGAGTTTAAAATATTAAAAAGAAATATTTTAGACTTGAATCAACGATTTTGTTAAAAAATAATTATGATATGGACCTCTGTAATATTAGAAGCTAATTTATGTTTAAATAATGCAAAGTACATATAGGGCATTACTTCTTAAGTGTATCTACTCTAAAAACCAAAGTAGGCTGATATAAGTCAAACTTAGGAAGAGTATTGTGCAGTGACCTTAAAAAATGAAACTCAAAAACAAATTTGACTTTTTTAGAAAAAAGTCATTTTCATCATTTTAAAAGAAAGCTTAAGATCTTCGCTTTAAAATTTACGATATTACAAAGTGGAGGTTTTCATTTAAAATGCTATAGGTATTTTTTGAAAAAAATGAATATTTGACAATTATTTTTTAAGGTTAAATATAAATTGAACCTTTTTCATGGAATGACGCTTTTTGCTCTTTTTACTAGGAAGAAAGCTTGGGTTTTTTTCTTATCTACTCTGAGATTAAAAAGTAAAATTTTATTTTTGATTGCCGAAAATAAGTTTAAAGTGTCTCGTTACAGTTATCTGTACATGACGCTTGCGCACGCACGCTATGTTCTCAATAACTATTTTTATCAATAAAAAATTTAACAAATGAAAAATGCGTGAAAAAAACCACCCAAACTACCCACTCGAAAAATTATTTTCCTATAAACAGTCAAGTCAATCAAATTAATTTCAGTTATTTTAATAGAGCAATACTTTGACCAAGTTTGATTTAGATCAAAAAACTTTGACACTTGAAAATTAAATATATCGTCTTTGGAGTAAATTTATTAATTTTATTGAAATTAGTGAAGTAAGAATTATTTTTCAGAAATTCTTTTCATGTATAAAATATTTCAAATAAAAGTTTCATTTGTTTTATTTTATGTGATTATTTATTTTTCTCTTCCTCTAAAAGCCTCATTTTTCAAAAGAAATTTAATTCAGACGTTGTATACTAAATTTCATCAAATAATTTTAAAAAATCATAATAGCACTTCTGGGTATATAATAAGTTCAGAATTAAAAAAATAAATTCTTTTAGAAATTCCAAGTGCCTACATAGAATGTAAAATTACCAATATAATTTTATGGGGTTTCTTTACAATACTGTTTTATTGATTTTATTTGTGCAAATATAATATATAAATAGAATGTAATATTTTATGCTCGAAAGAAGAAAATCCAAGCTACTACATATTGTTCATGTATTTTTCTACTCGCATAGCGATGATCTAATTTTCTTTAATGAAAAAACATATTAAAAATTGGAGGTCTTTTTCTTTATTCCTAATGAAAGAATTTTTTCGAAATTCCATGCGAGTTATGTCACTTATACGATTTAGTAAAGTTATAGTCGATTCGAAGCCTGCATTATTCAAATTATAAAAGTTTTATTTTCAGAATTCATGTCATTATTTTGCTACTATTTTGAAAAAAATTTGCCTGTATTGACTTGAGGTAAAAGAAAACATTGCTTTCAGGTCCAGAAGAAGCAAACTTTGCTGACCACGGTAACAGTGCTGATAGCGATGATAGCGAAGAAGAAATACCGCAAGTAAAAAAAAGGCGCAGTAGGCGTCTTTAATCAATATGTAATTCCGAATTCTTCAAAAACGACTTTCACGGTGATATTTTCAAATATAAAAGTCTTCTAAAAATGTTACATTTTATGCGTTATCAGTATTATAATTAAGAAGTTGATGCTGTTATGAGGTATGATATAAGAATAAACAATGAAGTTTGTTCAATAAGCTTTCAATTATTTTATTTATATTGTGTAATTAGAAGATACACAATTTACCGAAAATGTATATGATTTCAAAATACAAAGATATGTGAGCCGTTTACATTGTCTTCGAACAAATCGAATGTGTCATAACTAATTGTAGAACATAATTATAAAAGCTTTTAATAATGTTAACGAGCGGTAATCTTGACCATACGCTAAAGAAATGATTATACACAAATTTCAATAATAACAAAAGAGTCTGGTTCTAGTTTATTTTCTATCTACTAAAAAAATGGTGTAAAGAAATATCTCGAAAATCTCGCATATATCGCAGTTAAAAACTTGATCGTATTTTTATTACTTTGAGTTGTTATATCTTAAATTTTAAAATTAAATCGGCAAATATTCTCTTTCATTGGGGAAAATCATAGAAAACCTTATAAGGGTTAGGAAACAGTTTTGCTTCTTAATACTCTCGCACCGTGAGATTACAACTTTCAATTTATCTAATAAATTATTGGAAATATTATTGGTACATGTTTTAGTTCTTTTCGCTGTAAAATAAGTATTATCAGAACAAAATTTTGTTAGAAAATAATAGGTTTTCGAGGACTTGAAATATTTTTAAATTTTAGGTTAGTTTGTTTTTACCGGAAATTAACATTTTTAAACAAAAATCATCACCAAGATAACTGTAAATGAGTATTTTTAATAATAAATTATTAGTTTTTAAAGATGAAAAAATGTTCAAATAGTTACATTTTTCGGTCTTGTTAACATTTTTTACCGTTAATTGAGATTTTAAAACAAAAATAATTATATTTTGAAGGTTCATCATTTTTTAACAATTTTAGGTTGTACTGACGTTTTACATCAAAAATGTGTATTTTCAAACAAAAATTATTGTTATTTAATCAAGATATAGGATCTTTTAACAATTTTGCATTATGTTTAATCTTTTTCCGCTTAAATTCGTATTTAAAAAAATTATATTTCAGAGAAGATTCACAATTTTTTAACAATTTTTATGTTGCCATTTTACACCAGAAGACGGCATTTCCAGCAAAAAATGGTTAGATTAAAAAAAAGTTTTAAAAATGTCTACATTTTAGGTTAAGCTAGCGGTTTTTAATTCAGATTTTAAAAAAGGTGTACCATCTATAAGAGTTTTAGTCTATATTAACGTTTTTCATATGAAATTGGTTATTTAAAACAAAAATAATTAGATTTCGAAGACCGTCGGAACTTATTATCTTTTTAACCAAAATAATTAGATTAAAGTCCAATGCTTTTGGTTTAAAGTAATAAAATTTACAGGCTTTAACACTTTCGGATTCTTTTCGTGTTTTGCATCGGAAATAGACGTTTTTATTAAAAAGACATTAGATTTTAAAGATATAATTTTTTAACAAAGTTACGTCATCATATGCGTTGGCGTTTTACATCAAAAATTGGTATTTTCATACAACAATCATTATAATATAAGATTATAATAAGGATTTCGAATTTTTGAAAAGTGTTAGTTTATGTTGGTGTTTGTTCGTCATTGGATTCAAAAAACATTAAGTTAAATAACAATAAAATGTTAGTTTATGTTGGTGTTTTTTCGTCATTGGATTTAAAAAAAAATATTTATGTACAATTCCAGCGGTATTTTATGTAGATTTCAAAGAAGATTTACAATTTTCGAACGTTCTTTTACATGAAATTGGTAATTTTAAAGAAAAATCATTAAATTTGAAAGAAGATTTACAATTGGGAATAATTGAGTTTTACGTTATGTTATTGTTTTTCGTCGGCAATTATTGGTGGCCGAATTCATTTCAAATCATGCAGGCTGAACACGTTCAACTCATAGAATCGGTTGCGAAATATATATTTTGTTTTTTAATGGCTTTTACACGGCACGTATTTTACCGATTTGATAGGAAAATTTTGTTTGGCAAAGTTATAAGTATTTGAACTTTTAAAACTCGTAACGCAATTTATGAAAAAGTTTTCTGATTTTTGCTTTGAAGTGCTGTAACTTCGAAACTGATATATATATATATATATATATATATATATATATATATATATATATATATATATATCTGTTTTTTAGATATAT
>JAAAKG020136361.1:0-13226 GCA_010014905.2 Druon quercuslanigerum
ATAAAATCCCATTACTTCTATCATTACTTCACGAATTTCGTTCATTCTTTCCTCTTTCCTCTGCTTTTCGGCTTCATCGCCGTTTCCTTCAACCCCCTTTCTATTATCACCCTTCTCTACAAAACTCTGCTTTTCCAGCGGTGAACTGAACATTTTGGGATATAATTAAAATTTTAGTTTTCTTGTTAAAGATTTGTCTATTTTTGTAGAAAATAAACCTTGATTAAAAATTCATCTTTTTGTTTGAAGATTCAATCATTTTGTTCGAAATTTCCTTTTTTTTTGTTCGTTAAAAATGAATTTTTGAAGAGAAAATTTGATTTTACCATTTTTCGTAGAAAATTGATATTTTTAATTGCAATCTGTTCTGGTAGAGAATTCAGCTATTTTTGTTAAACTAAACTTTTTTGGTTGAATTTTTTTTTTTTGAACAAAAAAACTGAATATCCCATTTTTTGTTGAATTCTAAGTTCATAATTCAAACTTCATCTGTTTTGATTCAAAATGAACCTTTTAGATTGAGAATTCAACTATTTTCTCAAAACTTCCTATTTTTTGTTCAAAACTAATATTTTTAAAATAAAAATCATATGTTTGTTTGAAACATTATGGATTTTGTTAAAAATTCGTTATTTTTGGTAGAAAAGTAATACTCATGTTTGAAAATTAATATTTTTCATTCAGAATTCAATTATTTTTTGAAAATTCCTTTTTTGTTTGTCAAAAAAAAAATTCTGTCAAGGAAATTTTGATTATACCATTTTTGGTTGAAAATTAATATTTTAAATTGAAAATTGATCTTTTTGACTTAATAATTCAATTATTTTTTTGAAAATTTTTCTTTTTGGTAGAAAATTAATCTTTGTGATCTAAACTTGTTTTTTACCTTGTTAAAGATTTAACTATTTGGTGAGAAATTCATCTGTTTTGATAGAGAATTTGGAAATTCAGAATTTTGTTGAATATTACTCATTTTTGGTAGAAAAGTAAACTTCTTAGTTGAAAATTCATCTTTTTCTTTTAGGATTCAATTATTTTGTTAAAAAATCCTTTTTTTGTTTAAAAACAAGTTTATTTTAGAGAAAGTTTAATTATACCATTGTTGATAAAAAATATTTTTTTAAAAGAAAATTGATCTGTTATTTGGTTGAAAATTCAATTTTTGGTTCGAAAAATCGTCTTTTCTGGTAGGCAACTCATTCTCGTGGTTTAAAATTCATCTTTTTCATTCAGGGTTCAACTTTCCTCTTTTTTTAAGTTTTTTTATATTTGGTCAAAAATTAATTTTTGTAAGATAAAATTCGATAATACCATTTTTGGTAAAGAATTGATATTTGAAATTAAAATTTGACATTTTTCAGTTAAAAGTTCAACTATTTATTATCAAATTTATATATTTTAATAAAGTTTCAACTAATTTATTAAAAATTTAATTTTTTGTTGTTGATATTAATTCTTTTAACTAAAAAAATTAGGTATTCTATTTCTGGTTGTATATTCGTAATTTTAATAAAAAATGTTATCTTTTTTAGTTGCAAACTTTACTATTTGTTTGAAGATGCGTCTTTTTTGTTATAAAATTAAACTTTTTGGTTGAAAACTGCTCTTTTTTATCGACGATTTAACTATTTTGTTAAAAAAAACAATTAAAAATTTAACTGTACAATTTTAGGATGAAAATTTGTATTTTTAATTGAAAATTATTTTTTTTACTTTAAAATTTGTCTTTTTGTTAGAAAATTAATTTTCTTTGTTAAAAACTTATCCTTTTTATTGAGGATTCAACTACTTTCTTGATTTTATTTTGTTTTTAAAAATTAATTCCCTTAAGGGAAATTTTAATTATATCATAGTGGGTTAAAAGCTAATCGTTTTCTGGTAGAGGATTAACTTTATTGGTAAAAATTAATCTGTTTTTTTTATTATTTATAACATAGATATCCAAAATCGAATTTTGAGTCTTATATCGGAAAAAAGGTCTTGCATAATTTACCAGAAAAACGAAATTTCGTCGCTGAGAGATTCTACAAAATAAAGTGTAGAGCCTCTCTGATTTTGAGTTAATTCTATCTTATTTTAAACACTTTTTATAATATTGCTCTTTGATTGAAAGTTAATTTAGTTGAAAATTCTATTGTTTGTTCAAAAAGTTGCCTTTTTCGTAGAAAATTAATCTTCGTGATTGAAAATTTATGTGTTTTGTTTAAAATTTGAAATAACCTGCAGAAAATATCATTTCTTGGCTTGATTATTAACTTTTTTAAACTAAAAACTGAACTACTCTATTTTTGGCTGAAATGCATTTTGTTAAAATGTCGTGTTTTTTGTTAGAAACAAAACTTTTTCCTTAAAAATTCTTTTTTTTTTATTAAGAATTCAACTATTTTCTTGAAAGTCCTTTTTAGTTTATCAAAAACTAATTTCTCACCGACCAGGTTATAATTAAAGTGCCCCTACATCCTTCTAGTATGTATGTGTTGCTGGAGTTTTTTAAAATTCTTTTTTTTAATACCAATTGAGTATTTGGCAAAATTGTCGGGAGGTTAAAAGACCCGATACATCCATAAAACTAAGATTGAAAATTGTGATCTGTATGCTCTGAAATGCAATGCCGTTAATCATTGTAGTGAATTTGATGTCATAATTAATTCAATTACACAGTACTCAAACCCTACATTATTTAAAAACATATAAAACATTGTAAGCTTATACATTTTATGAAGCTGTTATGTGGTGGAGGTGAAGTGCAAGGAGTTTAATGGTACTTTTCCGCTATTGAGTAAAGTTAGTATAGCATTGGTGTATTTTTAATAGCAAGTTAAGACTTGAGTTATTATTTACATTTAGTACACAATTAACATTGAGTAATATTCCTGTGAAGCATGGAATTTGTTATAAAACTCCATTGCTGATATAAAATGCGATAGCAACTTATTGAGATTTTGATGTTAAGATTAAATTTTACAATTCAAGAGCGATCTTCTAGCAGTAAAAAAATGTATCAAAAAACTGTAAGAATGAAAACATGGAAAGCTGTTTTTCATTTCAATCCTGATTAAAAGAGTTTTTCCTTTTTACCAAAAATTTTACAAATTTGAATGAAATTTTTGTGAAATTTGTATGAAAGATTTCACTAATTTTCAATTTATTGCATTTGAATTTTGTTGGCCTAAAAGTACAGCCAGCGCCACCCTCGGCCTTAGTCAACATTTCCGTCACTTTCATTTCAGAGTACCATGGGTTGACCATGGGGCTGATTCTAACATTTATTCTTAACCTCAAAATCTCAAAAAGTTGTCATCGCATTTTACACCAGCAACCAAATTTGATAACAAAAATAATAAAAAATGCCATGCTTCAAAGGAATATTATTTAATGTTAATGTTCATATCAATGGAAAATAATAACTGAAACATTACCTCATGATTAAAAATATATTAATGTTGTACTAACCTCACTCAGAAGCAGAAAAGTACCTATTTATCTCCTTGTAGTTGACATACAAAAGCACGAACACACGAAAACACACACTTTTTTAATCCAATTTAGCTTGCCCAGCTTGCCCATTATCGACTTTGAATTTCGATTCGATTATTATTCCCAACAGTGATCCAACAGTACTTGCGCATGCTTGAACTGTATGGCGCTCATTGGCTCTCGTTCGCGTATGTATTTAAAAATCAAGTAGAATGCTCACGGTAGACAAGGAACGTCACTAAACTCGAAGAAAGTGCTTGACTTCACGTAAACACGCGTAACGTTCCTTTACTCTCTAACGCAATGATGCCTCGTGTCGCACGCGTGTAGCTATCAAAGAAGGAATTGCTGTCACTCACGCCTCCTTTCAAACGCTATATATATATAAATCAAAATCGAATATCGTGACAATCTAACCCAAAAATATCGTTTAGAGATTTCCTATTAAGGATTATTATCATTTAATATTGAGAAATGATGAGAATCATCCAAAATTACATAAAGTCGGCCCGAGTTGAAATAAAGGCCCTACTTTGAACCTGTAATTCCTACCAGAGGAGACTGTGGATGCAGTAAAGTAGATTGATTCTAAAAAAGCAGTAATTTCAATGTAATTTAGATATTTTTTACCGATAAAAGTGTTTGAAATCGGCAGTTTTTCCAAATTTGGCATCAAAGGAGGGTCTGTATTTAAGAGAATTCAAACCCTCTTTTAAGCCTCAAACTGCTACATTTAAGACTTGTGGCATCAAAGCAGGTTCTCTGTAATCTCACACCAATGTGGATGAATAAAAATAAGATTTTATAGTCCGGGCGCTGGCAGGGATTCCCGTAGCCATTTATAGGTCACCACATAAAGATGGTTGATATCTATGTTTTTTGGCCCGTAGAATGGTTTTTTTTTTTGAGGGTGCGAGGCCGGCAACCTGGTCAGTTTTTTGTTATTAACAATTTAATTGTTTAAACGATCATAACTTATTACCTATAATATTACCGAGATTCTGACGAAACTGGTTGGTTTCAAATCTTCTAACGAATATTTTCTTTCTCAAATTTTAAAAAAATATTCATTAGAACCAAAGTTCTAGGCAAATCAGTGCAAAAAAAACTGCGAAAATGCGTTTTTTCTCTTTCAATCGGTCGTATGTCGGCCTAAGCTAAAGCTTTTGAGACTTATGAGTACTCGTTTCAAATAAAATATTTTTCCCTTTAAAACGGGCCCTCACACGTACATTTTCAAGCATTTGGAACAGTTTCGTAGCACTTAAAAGATAACATTTTAACCCAAAAATGGCACTTTTATTTGTTTATAGGCCTCTCGTGCAATGAAGACTAAATATTTTCATAAGCATAAGAACATCATAATGTTATTTATTAACTATACTTTTAATTACCTTTTGCAAATTCACACATCTATTCACATATAATGTAACAGTTTTATATTGTTAAACAATTAAATATTACTGTCCTAAAAGTATACAACCTTTTTACAATATTTACACGTTACAAGGATTTTCACAAGTTTTAGCTTTACTTCATTAGACTTCATATATTGTGGGCATTTACGTAAAACATATAAGCAAATTAATATATGAAACACAAATCATATTCAGATTGATCCACAGGATTTTGGATTTGAATTAAACGAAAATATTCTTGTCCCTATAAAAGTTAACGTTTTATACCCACCAGTCAGTGAATTGTTACCTAATTGTAATTGCAAAAAATGTGCAAAAAAATATTATTTGCAAAGCTTCTGGACTACCTTGCATTTCTTTTTGCGCTTTTAGTAAAGCTAAAACTTGTGAAAATCCTTGCAACGTGAAAATATTGTAAAAAGGTTGTATACTTTTAGGAAAGTAATATTCAATTGTTTAATAATATCAAACTGTTACCTTATAAGTGAATAGATGTGTGAATTTTGCTAAAGGTAATTAAAAATATATTTAATAAATAACATTATCATATAATTTAATTTATAGCATGCGCTTACTTACTTCATGTCGGTGTGAAATTGAATCGATTAAAAAATCTTTAGCAATATTTTGTGTAAGATATTATCAAAAAATGCAAAAACAATAAACTAAAATTGTTCAATTGATGTTTGGTAAAATATTTAGGCTACAGACTGCAAAGCGACGCGGCTGCTTGGCCTGCAGGCTGCGTAGGCTCACGTGCGGCGGCGCACCGCGGTGCCCGCAAAGAACGGTATCTGGCCGTGGTCCGAAAACCTGCCATAATTTTTTAACCATTAGTCTCGGGATTTCGAGTGAGGACTTAAAAGTTGTCTTTTGCTATGCGGAGTAATATCGAGTTGTTATGTTTATAAAAATGTTTAGTCTTCATTGCACAAAAGGCGTATAAACAATTAAAAGTGCCATTTTTGGCTTAAAATTGGGAAAAGTATTTCCTTTGAAACGAGTCCTCATAAGTCTCAGAAGCTTTAGCCTAGGTCGACATACGATCGATAGAAAGAGAAAAAAATGCATTTTCGCATTTTTGTTGCACTAATTTGCCTAGAACTTTGGTTCTAATAAATATTTTTTGAAAATTAAAAAAAAAATATTCGTTAGAAGATTTGCAACCAACCTGTTTCACCAGAAGCTCCTTAAATATTATAGGTATAAAGTTATGTTTGTTTAAACAATTAAATTGTTAATAACAAAAAACTGACAACCATCTTTTCGTGGTGACCTATAAACGGCTACGGGACCCCTGCCAGCGCCTGGACTATTACATGATTCCCCAGTTTCAATAGAAGCTGACTCATTAGATTGATGGTAGACATAGGTGTGGGATTACATGTAATTGTATCGTCACTAAATTTTGTTTTCATTATTTTTTTTTTTCATTTATTTTCGATTATTTTTATTTTTTTTATTCATTTCATTAATTAATTATTAGTAATTATTTATTTTATTTATTATTAATTAATAATAAATATTAATAATAATATTCAATATACATAATATCCATGTATGTACATATAAACATATTACTGTTCAACAACTCACTCTCTGGGGAAAGTCGTTCGCCGTGAATGTCAGTTATGGGGCAGTTTCATTGGATCTCTGATATAATATCAAGGATATTCGTAATTTTATATTATAGTCGTATTATTCATAGTATTTTTTTTATTATAACGCTAAAACATAGTACACTGAAAAATCCGCAGTTACTAAGAAACGAACTCGAGATCGCACGTACGCACTGAGTATTTACCAAACGCCTGACGCCCCAACCGATTCAGCTAACGGAACGCGTTAGGATGTTTTCGTCAAAAAGCATTAGAACTTATCCAATACTTCAAGTTCCAAAATATTTTTAAATACGAGACAATTATTTGAATAATCACTATTTTTAAACTTTCATAGCCGTTAGCCCTCTATCGCCCACAGTAACATATATTTAAAGTTCGACAGCCTTAAAGTTTTGGAAAAAAACTTTGTGACTAATAGCATTTTTTCAACGCATCGATTTACATGCTAGTCAGGATGGTAATGAGCTGGAATTTTAGTTTTGGTATACACTCTACCATGGGAATAACATGCCTAAAAATCTCAAAAATCAGAGAAAAAAAATTTTAAGGGCGTTAGGGCGTTACATATTTAAAACCATTTTTGAAGAGTTGAACATAAACTTGTTCTGTTTTATTTATTACTTTAACAAATATAATGTCAAACTTGTAGAATTCAGCAACAATATCTTTTTGTCTATTTATTAAGCAAAAACTTTGAAAAACTCGCTCAGGACTATAATTAATGCAATAACACTAAAAAATACAAATATTTAGATCAAGATTCAATCAAATATTCATAAGAAATTAAGTTAATATTAACACTTCATTACTGGTTTTATAACCAAGCGTCTTGTCGTCCCGAAATTCGAATATTAGTCAATTATTATTATTAGTCAAATATTATTTTACATACATTTGCCTGTCCTTATTCTCCAATAAATATGATACAAAAATGCAAACATTTTTTCAAAGAATTCAATGATTTTTTCTCCTAAATCAAGCTGCAGATGAAACAATTGAAAAAGTAGTGCTGTTCCTTGGAAAAATAACTTTCTCCATGACATCACATTGCAAATAAATTACCCGTAATAATCTAATAAAAATGTAAGAACAATCAGTAAACTTAAATTATTATAATTAATGAATATATATTTTAATAAATTTTTCAAATTTTTATTTTATTTATAATATTTGTTGTTAACGATAGAAAATATTTTATTTTGATAGTTTCTTGTGACTTTCAGTCACCTAGTATCGGCGAGCAAACTCGAGACCTGTGGCTTTGACGTTGCAAAAGTAATGGAAAAAATCGTAGGTTAATGAAAGACAGATAATTTTAAAGGTGAAAATGTTGTACGTTAATGAGCCGAAAATTAATGATGTAAACATAATTTTGTAGCTTGCAGATCTGAAAATGTGATAAAAAGTATAAGAAAATTTGAGCACTTTTAAATAAGCTTTGAACATTTCTTATTATATTGCCGTTGAAAAAATTGAAAAATATAAATAGTTGTTCGTTTTTTATACATAAATATGCAACTAAACTATCTTCGGTTCTACTGAAGATAACGAAGTGATTTCAGTTGGAGGTAATTACTTGGACTATCTGTAATAATATCCAATTTAAAAAAAGTATGTGCTTCTTGTTGTCTTCGTGCAATTTGCGATATTGGAAGTCAGTTTTTTATACGTAAAGCAAGTGCCAGAAACCAGCGTAGTACCGTTTTTTCAGGAGATCATCCTGGGTTTTCGTCGCCACGTGCTTCCAAAGCCTTGCTACCAGGCATTGACCAGGGCCGTGCCTCTTAAACTGTAACGCCTCTCAAACCGCAATTTACGTTTTCATTCATGAAATGAAAGTAGTATGCAAAGTATGATGATAATACTTTAATTAAAAACAATTATAATCAGTACAGTGTGCTTACGACTAAAGTTTTTTTTATATATTTTTCTTTAAGATTCTTCATTTTAGTTAACAGTTTATCTGTTTATTGATGTCTTCATTTAAAGTTGTTGTTTGCAAATTTATTTTTTGTAGGACTTGTCTTTTCAGTTCTCAAGTGATCCCTTTGTTCATCTCTGTAGTTAAAATTTCTTTTTTGAAAATTAATATTTTCTTGTTGAGAATGTAACCCTTCGACTGTTTGAAAATTAATCCCTTATGTTCAGCATGTTACCGCTTGGTTTTTAATCAATCTGCTTTATTTGATGGTTTCGTTTTGAAGGCCTTTCCAATTGTTTAATTTTTCACAAATTTTTTTAAAACTTCTACATTTCCTTTAAAAGTGTTCCGATTTTTCCTTCAATCTTGTGATAAATTTTGCCAAATTAAATAAATTGGCTTTTTATCTTCCAGATTACTTTTTCATAAGTTTGCACATGTTTTAAAGGCTCCTGAATCAGAACTGGTTAAAATCTCTTAAACTTATTTAAATTTATTATACAATTTTGTAATTGTGCTTAATTAAAATTTTTTTCTCGATATTTTCTACATTATTTTCCGAAAATTTTGGAAATAATTCAAAATATTGGTAAAGATTTTTTTATAAATTCATTTTAAAAAAACTGAGTTTCAATTTTCTTCGCAATCTAAAGTTGAAAAATTTATTTTTTTTAAACCACTAACATCCCATTGCATGTCATTACATGTCCATTGCGGTCTCGTTCAGCCTCGTTCAAGGCCAGATGGCCAGATGGATTAGTTGCATATTTATGTACAAAAAATGTACAATTATTTATATTTTTTAATTTTTTCGATGACAATCTATTCAGAAAGGTTCAAAGTACCACCATGATTTTTTCCAGATTTTTTCTATTATTTTTTCAATAAAAAACTATGCTGTAAAGTTCACTGTCTTTAAAAGTGGTCAAATTTTCTTACTTTTTCTCACATTTTCAGATCTGCAAACTACAAAATTTTTTTTAAACATTACTTTTTGGCCCATTAACGTACAAAATTTTCATCTTTAAAATGATCCGTCTTTCATTAAGCTACGATTTTTCACCCTTACTTTATCAACGTGAAAGCCAGAGGACTCGAAATTTCTCGCCGATAGTGACTTATTAATCGACAATATTTAGTAATATACCATGATGAATATTATTCTCATACAAATTTTCAGTATTTTAAGTTATGAGAAAATGTTTATTCTATGACTGAGCATTTCAAAGAAGTATTTAATTATATACAAATAGTAAATAAGAATTAGGTTTACTGTTGAATGAAATATTTTTTTAATTAATTGTGAATGCAGTCATTAAGATGATCATTGAATTATTTTAACCTAAGTATGTAACTAATGATTTTTAGTTTATTTTCATGAAGTGAAGGGTGGATATTCAAAGTCGTATAACCGCCATTTCCAATATTTTACAGGAGTATGGAAAAACGCTCGCATTTTTTTGTAATTTTATTATTTTTTAAAAAACTTAAGCTAGCTTATTCATTATAAGGTAATACTTCACTTATTAAAGTTTGAAACGATTTCGATTAAAATTTAGGAAGATACGGACACTTGAAATTTGGCCACGTATAAGTCGGTGGCGTCTGGCAGTTCAAAGTCGTATATTAACTGTTAGCGTCACGAAGCGAAAGTAAGGAAGACAAGCTTCGTGAAGGTTTTATTTTATTTTCGGCATTTCTATAACCAAAATGCTTCAATAAATTTTCACTTTTTGTTTATTATTGTTATTATTAGTGATTGTAAATAAAAATGTATTGAATAAATTTGTTTTATATTTTTATTCGTAATTTTTCCCCGGTAATACCGGACCTAGAACATTGCTTCTTGAACCAAAATGTTTATAAATGAATGTAATAATATAACGAAATGCACGATTTGGCGATTTTCAACATTAAAATACTTTTTTTATACGTGAAAGAGAAGACGTAATATTTACATTGACAGAGATGCAGGCAAACAGATGCTTAGCACTGAGTCAAATGTTTTCAGATTGGGTACTACATTGAATTCAATTCGCGGGAGCCCTATGAAGAATTCTAATAAACATACAGATACATTTTTTAGACCCTACTCCTCTAAAAGTCCGAAAGTGTCCGCGAAAACACGGAATTTACATAAGGCTCCATTGGTTGTTATACGACTTTGAATAGCTAACAGGCCACCAGTTACCAAAATTCAATGTTTGAAAAATTCTCATAATAAAACTATGGCGAAAACTGCTTAGAGTTTTGACAAAAAATAAAACGAATTTTGAAAAATTGGCGGTTATACGACTTTGAATATTCACCCTTCAAGTTTATAAAACGTAAAAGCATAGTCTTAAGTTCGAACATTGTAGACTAAAAAGATTCAAAGTAGGGTCAGTATTGATGGAGAGGTTAAACAGCCTTAAAGTTAGGCCTTTATTTTAAAAATGTAGGCTCTAAAGATTCAAAGTAGCTTCAGAGATGTGTTACAGTGTCAAAGTAGGTTCTTGAATGTGAAGACTTTAGTATCTAAAGGTTTAAAGTAGGGCCTTTAGATTGAAATAGAGTCAAAACAGGATCTACTGTTTCATTATCTAGGAGTTACAATTTGAAAGCAGAAGCTATATGTTAAATAGCGTCAAAGCAGGTTCTAATAAGGAGCTGCAACTTCGAAGTAGGGTCTAAATTTAAAATCGGGGGTGCTCCGGTTTTGACCACTGCTCCTCTTGTGGACACCAGTACAACTTTCGTAATTTATTACTGTTCCATTTGTTCTACTGCGTGCTCACAAACGCAGTTTTGACGAGTGACAGTTCTCATAAAGTCATACAGCTATGACGAGTAATAACAATCGAATTTTATTGTCAAAAGATATAAATTTATTCAGAAGTAGTCTAAAGCTTTATGACCGTCGCAATATGATTTTTTGTGAGTTCCAATTCAGTTACACAGATGAGTATGGTTTTATAGGTTAGGCTAAACTTTAATTGCCCTTCAATAACAAAGTAGAAAACATGTTGATTTTCCTTAAATAAAATGGAATCGCCAACACAGGGTATAATCTAAGCCTCATTTAGAACTGACCGAATCCCTATTATACGAAAAATAAAAAAAAATAAAAAATAAAAAAAAAAAGGATTTGAAAATCCGATTTTTCTGTGCATGGTAGTGTTTGTAGTTAGTACATCCTTCGAACAAATTTCAGCCGTAATCAATCACTTAATCACTTTTTATGACCGTTATGTACTAAAATATCGTTTAAATTTGAACAACATCGTTGTGACTGCGCTTCGGTAGCAGGTGGCGTCTTTCTGTGCGCCATTTTTTCTCTCTTTTCTCCCTCTATCAACTTTTGAAATGTATTTTTGCACTGCCCATAATCAATTTTTAGAACTGACCATTTTTTTTTAGAACTGCCCTTTTGGTCAGAGCTGCCCGTTAGATTATACCCTGCGCCAACAGTTAAACATATTGATCAATCTTTTCCAGTTTTGGTAATCCCTGGCCAAAACTGAAAACAATATGGACCCACCTTTAGTCATCAAATTTGAAAATTTGAAAATAAATTGGGATTAAGTCTAAACCTAAAATGCTTGCACATCCAGTTTCTTTTGTTTGTATGTTTCGTAAATGCCTCCCGGTTATTGTAAGTCAAGATAGAAAAAAATCGTACTAAGTGTTGTCGAGAAAAACGATTTCCTGTTTTTTATCAATTAAACATCTCATTTTTCTCAAAAACGACGCAAAATATAAATATGCAGTTCATGATTTAACATTCTTACTCTTCCTTAAATCTATAAAATTATATACTTATCAGATATTTAAATCATGTATTTTGAGCAATTTTTCAAAAAAATAAAAAAAATCGATTTACATAGGCTAAAATTGTACTTACTTTGATATTGTTCCTGACATAGAAACAAACGTTTTTAACAATAAAATGGTGAAGTTCATAAAACTGAAGCAATTTTATTCGACTTTTATCGACAGTTACTATTTTTTTTTTTTGCTAAAATTCACAAGATAAAAATCCGGTAAAGGTATATTTTTATAGGTTTAAGGAGGTAGAGACATTTTTTAAACTAAAATTTGGTTTTAATTTTTGGGCTCTTTTTGGAAAAATTTAGATTTTTCATCCTTATTTTTTTTTTAATTTCAGAGATAAAAACCAATTTTTGTTTATTCTGAAGGTCAGAAACCTTAATAATCTTATGCAATACTTTCTTCTCATTGTTAATTAACTAAAAACAAACGTTTTTAGAAATAAATTCTCAATATCTGTTAAACTAAATGCTTATTTCGTCGGTTTTTATCGACTTCTTTGATTTATTTTGGAAAATTGGTTAAAAGATATTAACAAAATGTAGTAAGTGTATATCGCACATAGCACACTTTTCGAAAAACCTGGTATTTTCTTAGGACTTGGTCCAAGTGGCCGGGAGAAAAAACCAGGCCTGTCCTAGGTCTAGACCTATACTCAGACCTAGGTTAAAACGTAGGTTCACGTCCGCTGCGATTTATTTGTTTTTAATAAAACTAAATTAATTCGACAAATTTTTACACAGACTTCAGAGTTTTCAATGAAAATAGCTCTAATTAAGAAGAAATTATTCTAATTAAAAGAATCATTAAAAGAAAAAAAGAAAAAAATCTAATTAAAAGAAATTATTTATTTTCTTAATTCCGCAAACGTCATTTAACATTTCAGTAAGAAGAAGAAAAGGGGGTGGGGATGAGGGGGCCCCAACCATCGCCCCCTCTTGTGAGATCCAATGCACGGGAGTGGGCGGCTGGTGCGGC